>QNGE01001470.1:19463-118102 GCA_008508345.1 Paragonimus westermani | reverse complement strand
GGTGGCGGTGTACCAGAAATGGTACGTTTTTCAGGAAGAGATGCCAACCATCTTCCAACCCCCAACCTGGAGGACCAGGAGACTGTGGTTTGTCAGACCTCTACCTGTTGGCCTGCCTGGTATGAGTAACTCTGTCCAGTTTAGCCCAAAAGGTCATGGTGATGCGCAAGCCATCACACCACGTCAAGGTCCAGTCTCACCGTGACGGGACGTCTATTACTGAATCGTATGTATCACTTGTACAGAATTTTGGAATAGTAAGGCAATTGCATAACAAGTGGGGACGAAGCGTATCAGTCATGTTCATCACATCCACCACACCTTGGATGAGTATGCGAATTTCTGTAATTCCGTGGTGGTCTGGATTCCAAACGTTCTAACATTCTGACCGTTGGTTCTTCTAGTGTATCGTGTACTTCAGAAATAGCCTGTACTTCAGCAATGTTGTTTCCTTCAACTGCAACAGGTTTATCTATAAAGGATTCATTAGAATTTGAAGCAACAGACTGACCTCTGGAATTGAACTCAACCTGGTTAACATGTCTTTGGTGGCAGGAAAGGTCTTCCAAGTCAACAATAGTAACCATACGATTTCCGTGAGATGAATGAACTATTTCACTAGCAAGACTTACTTTGCTGCCTTTGAACAATGTAACATCAGCTGTTTTTGCACAGTCAAGACTTGTTAGCAGAGAGCGTGATTTGAAAAGGACTGCGGAATTCTTTTCATTTACTGAATGTGGTGCGTTTCTGTATTGGATGAGAAAGTGATTGATTCCTCGATCCAGTTCCACAAATGAATTCAGTGTCAACGACTTCAGAATTCAGCCCACGTACAAAATTTTCTACAAGTCCATTGGATTGTGGATGTCGTGGCGCATTAAACAGATACGGACACTCAAGTCCTATAATCCGTTCTTCCAAATAGTTGGCAATGAGGTGAGTACTGTTGTCGGTGACCAAAGCAACAGGCACAACTTCGCAACAGAAAACTTTTATCAAAGCATGTTGTGTGAAGTCTGCAATCGGTGATGTAGTGATAAAAACATCAGGCCATATGGAGTGAGCATCAATAATCACTAGGGTATAGTATTATCCCAGAGAAGGACTACAGTAATCAGCTTGAACTCTGTGAAATGTTTCAAAATTAACAGGCTATTGAAGCCATTGTGATTGTTTCGTATGAATCTTGTGTGTACATTTGGTACGTGATGGTTAATGGACCAGGAGAAATTCTTGAACATATCGCACAAAGAAGCAGCACAATGAGCAAGATTCGGAACAAAACGTGAGTAGTATCAGAGTGTACCTAAAACAGAACAGAGTTCATGAAGGTTAGTCGGTGACGGTGCATCCACTAATGGGACTAAGCGTTGTGAATCTGGCTTGAAACGATTGTTATCGACAACTTAATCAAATCAAGTGAAAGAAAAAACTGAAAAATTACACTTCTGTAAGTTAATGGCCACGTTTGTGTCAAAAAATCGTTTCGACATAGAAAAGAGACAAAACTCATGGGTAGGCTTATCGAGGGCATGTTCAGTAAGATCACCTTAATAGATTTCGATACCATCTAAGTCTTTAGTAATTGTATTCATTGCATCTTGGAGCACCGCTGGCGAAACGTTCAAACCAGAATGTAGAAAATCGTATCGATGCAGTCCAAATGTTTCATTAATCAGAGTCAAATTGCTTGCTACGTCATCAAGTAGTATTTGTAGATAAGAATCCTTTAATTCGATTTTTGAAAAGACCCTAGAGACCGACAAACAATACAGTACATCCTCAGGTTCTTCTGTTGTGCAAGTACGTTGTAATAGACCTCTATTCAACGCTAAACTGTAGTCACCACAAATTCTCAGTGTAATCCCACCAGCTTTTAATGGTGTCACTATTGGGGTCGTCCAGTTTGATGAGTCACCAGGTGTTATTACTCCTTTGTCACACATGGAGTGCAATTCTTTGCACACGGTTTCTCGCAAACCAAATGGAATGATTCGTCTCTTAAGAAAGACTGGGTCTCCAGGAGCTTCAAGTTTCATCTTCGGTATTCGCATTCCACTTGTTGCCTTAGAACAGTCCAGTATAAGGTGTATAATGTCAACGTCGTTCACTGACGTCAATAGAAAAATGTCAGAATGTAATAGTCGTGAAACTTTAAGTCCAAGAACAGAAGGATCTGAGGTTGGAACTAAAAACTGACAATCAATAAGGCTAGCATCGGACAAATTCACGGATACGGTGCAGCATCTTACGGGAGGCAACAGTTGACCAGTAATACCACGAATGTGGGCTGCAGAACAGCATCGGGATAAAATACAGCTAGGTCTGAATGCGGTATTATTGACTCAACACCACCGGTATCAACAATGAAATCGTTACTTTTGTCAAAAGCAGACTAATGTTTTCAAAACATTAGAATTGTTTTAGAACGGAATAAATAGAGAAAGAGTAGAAGTGTCATCTGTCAATGATTACACGCCGGATTAGAATTTCTTCTTAAGTGGCATAAACGTTTGGACTTACTTACCGATTAGATATGACCCAATTTGCAACAAGTGAAACAATTTTGTGGACACGGATACCAGGAAAGGTTGCGCCTATAAGACACGCACTTTGCAAATTTTTATAGAATCGAGTTCGCGTTACTTCCCTTAGAAAATTGAACGAATGATCCTGGCGCGCGAAAATTAATGCGCGGTTTGAGTGCGTTATCTTGTTTCCGCCTTGGATTGTTGCCTTTTGATTAATTTCGCCGGGCAACCTCAGTAGTCCTCGTAACTTCTTTTACATCCTCATACTGTTCACATAATTTACAAGTAATCTGGAACCTTTGATCATGACGCAAGAGAAGTTTCTGCTGTAACTCTGGCAAGGTAATATTAGCAATCAACCAATCACGTAGGCGATCCTCTAACTGGATGCCATATTCACATTTAGCTGTCTGTGTTTGTAATTGTAGGACGAAATCACGAACCGATTGAGATTCTGACCGAAATAACACGTTGAACTTGGCTTTTTGAACTGTTAAAGAATTCACCGGTTTGAAGTGTTAGGGGAGTATTTCTTTAGAGTCGGATAGGAATTACCGATTGGTGACTCCAAGGAAGCCAGGATTTTGACAGGGGCATAAGCTTCCACGGCGATTAAATGTAGAAGGAAAGCAAACTTCTCGACCAAATTGGATTTTTTGAGGCGCCAATTTTCAAACCTTTCCAAATAATCTTCCACCTCTCAAGCATTCGAATTAATGGATAATTGGGTCATTTCAGTATTCGTTGTAAATAGTGCGAAAGAGCGATGCCAAATGTAGTAATTATAATTGAACTGTATAGAATAACGGTCAAATGTATCGGAATCGTAATGCACTATTAGGCACACCAATACAGAACGTACATTGTTGAATCGTATGTACCAGTCGTACAGGGTATTGGAATAGGCAGAAAAAATGGTAATGCCGAGGTAAGCCTAAAATACTTGAGGTATACACGCCATTATTAATCGTGACAATTGTGATATCTGGAAACGGCTGGCTTGGCGTGCTTAATCTTGATGCAAGTTAGCTGCCTTTATTTCTTAAGGGATACTTTCGGTGCCTGACAAAATGGGCTTAGTTTGCTTATCGTTATTCACTGATGCCTATTCTCTCATCTGTTGGTGCCTTCCAGATTGGCGCTCCCCGCTCACCGGCCATTTCCCCTTCGGCCACTCATACGTTCAGCCCTCGTTCCCAAAAATCCAAGACTCACACCACCATCAGACCTCTACTCGCTTGCCCAAGATTCTCCAATTCGCCTCCAGACGTCACGTAGATAATAGCTGCAACGTTACATGGTTATCCACACTCCACCTATTTAGTCGTCCATAGGTCACTGGCGGTCACCCTTGAGTGATCTTAATGCATTTTTTATCTCTAACATACAGCACTCGTCTACTTAGTATTTCTGCTTTCTTTTACAAGGAATGATCACAAACACCCTGACTGACTCGTATGGTATTATTGTTTGTTCCCCTCTAGCGCAATTTGTCATCCGTTCATTGCAATACTGAGAAAAATCGCGTTTAAAATGACTTGCTTGAATAAAAATTACCTTACATGTTTCCTTCCCCACAATCCAAATTGTGCGCAGACATCTAAGGGAATACTTGCCTTCTTATTTAGATGTTTAATAAGTAGAATGAAAAATCGAACTGTGTCCGGTTTATACACACTCGCCACAACACTCGACCTCGCTAAAAACTTCGACTTTTGTTCAGCTTTGTTCAAATGACGTACACCCATAATCACACTTTTCAGAGATTGCCTTCAATTCGTTGACTAGCATTCTGACACTAGATGTTACGAAACGGGTTGATAAAGCTGATACCCAACGCTAGGTTTGATGCGGCACTCAAAATACAACGGCAGCTAACAATGTTGCATTCTAACGAAATTGCATTTAACGGTTATAAAGGTGCGGCTAAGCGCAATACGGTTAAAGTATTCGTTCCCAGCAACCGCATCCGTCATTGTTTGAGTGGAGGTAAGTGCAGTGGTAGTCCAGTCCAGTGATCTACTCTCCGGGATTGTTAACCGAGTGTGGAACAGATTCAGAAGATGTAGTAGAATGAAGTAACACCTCATTATGAAGAGAGGAACTATGTAGGAGCTGAGCAACTTTCCCGTGGTGCACTGAGCTGATAAATCGGGTGTGGCGCATATGGGCACCAGCAATAAACGGCATGATTCAATGGGGTAGTTGGACTTCATGGGCGCAATGAGAAGCAACCTCAGCTGAATGTGATACAAGCGTATCTGTACTTTTCTTGAGAAACCATATCGGGATTTCCCACTTTTTCGGCATGCCTCACATCTCGACCCCGCACTAAGTAATGTTCACCACCTCTACCGGATTTGTCAAATTTCGTTTAGTGCGGTTGTCATTCTATACTTAGTATGACGCTCACTTTCGAATTCACTGAGGCATGCTTAGTTTGCCTGTGGAAAGTTGGCCCTAAAGTTGTTATCATTTTGTCTTTCCCCGTGTGCATTTGTAGTGGAAAATAGAACAAGTCTCAACATAGCATAACGAGTGAAGCCAAGGACTGGACTCACAGAGAATAAGCATTGCTTACAAAACGTCCAGTGCTACTGTGGAGTAGTGAAGGGGTTTCTAATGTGAATGTTGTTGTAAAGCAATAGAGCTGTGACACAATCCATCAGAGGAATCTTTGAGCAGACGGCCAATCACCGGATTTGTAGGGGGACCCAACACGTGCGTGTAGTAATACTTATTCAAAAGTGTGTTCCATCTCTTTCCTATCAAGTTGATCGAATATGTACAGTGAGATTTGATGTAACAATAAATCACTGTCGGAAAGGTTGAATACAGAAGAGAAATCCTCACGATATTTCCCTCTGAGAGCACCTGGAGCAAGCGTTGATATTCCAATAAAAATCAAGTTAAACAACACTGAAGCAACTTAGCGAAAACCAGTATGCAAATCACTGTCTTCCTGTGAGAGTGACTGGAAGTGGGGGGAAATTCGTGTCTGTGAGCAGTAGTGCGATGCTGAGTGGTATAGCCGATTGGATAACAGTAACAATTTACGGGGCAACTGTGAAAACATCTATCGCGGGTTGAGGTGCCCATCGGTTGCATAAAATCGAGATCTATACCGGCCAGTTTAGACAGTCAGCAACAACGGTATCACTTTGTCCAGCTCGATCGATGGTGAAATACCTATCTTGGCACAATATCACTCTGGGTGGTCCAAAGTTGGGAGGACGCAGTGAGCGTTTAACTCGATCACACCGAATGAACACGTACAAGTAGGTAAATCACGGCAAATGTGACTGGTCCATGCATGTTTCCATTTGGGGATTGCGCAAAGGTGCCGTGTGTGTTCACGGGAATTTTGAACATGATTGATTGGGTCGATTAGATGAAGTGACTCGGAAAACTCACCGAGTAGTTGCAAAGTTGATCTGTGCGTCACTTTTGCTGGAGTACTCTAAGTCTTTTTGGGTTTATCTGATAGTTAGCAGGTTAAGCGGAAGGTGTTCCATCCATTTGTGTTCGGATGCTTAGACAATTAATGAACTCTTTAGTTGTCTAGAGAAAAGCTTCACCAGACAATCCCAAGAGGGATGATATGCAGTCGTTTTGATATGTTGACAATTATGCATGCACGTTAAATCACAGATGTGACATGAGAGTTGTGCGTCTTTGTTTGCGATAACCACGGAGGGTGCGCTTAAATTAGCGACCTAATGAGAGGGAACATTCTGGCAATAGTCTCACCTGCATCATTCGATATGAGAGTATCTGTCGGTCAACGAATGAAAAGATCTACTTAGAAGGTGGTAATGAACCAACAATATCCAAACAAATGCGTGAAAATTGAGAAGTTGCTGTGGGGAATTCAAGTACGATTTCGAGGGCTTCTCGAAGTCCCTAAAACCCAGCATTACAGGAACTGGCCAGGCGGGTAAACAACTGGACGAGGGATCACGTTGCGCTAACAATGCAGACAGGCTTTAGACCTACTACATATCCTTGTTCATAACAGGCTTGACGTAACGTTGGGACATTATTCTGTGAGTGATATATATTCAGAGATATGACAGCGAGTCCGAGAAATCAAATAAAGGTCTGCGACAAGTCGGTGAATTAAGTGGTCTGGGATTAGGTGTAGTTATGTCACACAATACTAGAATACGGATGGGGAAGGAGGATCCTGGACAACCGGATAGATGAGAGGGATTCAGGAGGAGATAATTGATTGTTGAGCTGTTCATGTGCCAGTTTATCCAGGCTTAAGTGGAATGAAGTTTAAACCACATCAGTGTAGTCTAGAGAGTGTGTCTGCGACTACATTGGCAGATCCTCAGCTATGATTAATGTTTGTCGTATGTTGTGCGACGAAATCAAAGTGATGGATATCGCACGGGAATGTTTGTCCGGTGAGGAGTTGATCGCGTAGACAAGCGGTTTATGATCATTCAGAAGAGTGATAATACGACATCATAATAAATGTCAGAAATGCTGAAGTGGTGGCCGAACTGCGAGTAGTTTCCTGTCTGGTGTACTATAAACAGTTTGAGCAGGGGAGATCTTTTAGAAACAGGAGGGTTTGTAATTCCTCACTGTCAGGCCGTTGGGGAACTCGGCTGACCGCATTTGTTGTAACATCAGTTGAAATGGACAGTCGAGCGTTAGGGTGTATAGTAAAATGTAAGAAGCCAGTGAGTTCATTAAGTGATTGCTAGCCAGCGCTAAACGCATGTAGCGCCTACGAAATGATGATCCACATTGTGAAGATTGTAGTATAAAGCGACGATAGGTTTGTGTAACGATCGCAATCCTTAGGTGAACGTTGTGCTATTGCTGTTTCACATCTTGACTAGTACACCTTGTAATACACTTTTGCTGGCCCACTTGCTGTGTTATGGCTACTGCGTACAAACCAGCCCTGGATTTGAGCCAAATGCACCTGCAAATTACTATGGCGTATTTCAGATCATTATACCTGACGTCACGGCCACCAAAATTTCTAGTGATGGATTTTTACACTTTAAAAACCTGAATACACACTCAAGTTCACGGGATATCGAAGACTAATTAGTGTGTTACGCGTAAAACATAGAAAATGAGAAGAAAGCATTGTTTTTTCTCATGGTTACTGACTGGGACGTGTACGTTTTGTTTAAAAATCTGGTGTTACTCGATTAGCCTATTTCACTTTCATACGCTTCCTTGAAGCGTCTGCTGTCTAAGCACTTTGAATCTACTAACTTCGAAGTTGAGCAACTTGGCACTTTAATGAAGAATATAAATCAGAATATTCACGCATTCATCCGTCAACTTCCAACTCAAGCCAAAAGATGTAATTTCTGTGATAAACCTTAAATTCGGCCGTAGGGTTGACTACTTGTGGTGATCAATACAAGAAAGTCACTACTATCAAGCCAAACCTCCTTCCAGTCTGCTAGAATCCCGTGTAAGCAATTCCAAGATGGTGAGATAGCGTTGAATTAAAAATCAGACACGTCATATAACGTCAACAATGCTGAGAAGCAGACATCCAAGAAATCCACATTTTAAAAGGTAACTTACTAAAAACATCACCATGATCATAGACAGCAATACATCAGTGGTTCACACCAATGCTTAACTGCCACACAACCATGAAGAAACAGCAAACCCTACGGGAAAAAGAAATGCAGAAGTTCAACAACGTCATTCGAACTCAAACCTTGTTCAACATTGGAACAACTGCAATTCATGTTACTACAGGCACTCTCGACCTACTTAATTGTTTCGCAATTCCAAGTGCCGTAAGTGTGATAGCATAGATCATCTAAAAGCAGTCTGCTGTAGTCCAAAGATAGGTTTAGTTTTTAGTTCTTCAGAAGAGTAAATTCTCTCACCTGACTTTCAATCATTTGTTTTTACAGTAATTTTAACTGATTCTCTTGATTCTATGCGTTATATACTAACAACTCACTAGTGGCTATGCATATATATGTATATTACGGTCGGCTAGTAAAAAAGACACGATGACAAACATGTCGCAACATGAGAAGAAAAAAGGTAAAATGCAGAACGAGGGATAAGAAAAATGTGGGGAGTTGATCATGCGTTGAACACCGAGCTGCCAGTACCAGCCTAAATCATCACTCGTAAACAAGGCACGATATGACGGGCACTGAGTTGGCATTCGTAATTTGTGTGAAGCGAAGGAAGCCGGTGAAACGATATCGAAAATATAAAGGGTTCACAGAGTTTATTCAATTCGAAGACATGTCGACGAACTTCGTCACCACTGACACGGTGTTTCCAATACACGCCGCTAAAGCTTCGAAGAAAAACGGTCGAAGAGAGATAATCAGTGATCGTCCTTCAAGCAAATGGACCAGGTTTCGGAGTTGTACAATAAGACTATGATTACAGTGGCACTGTACTCCCGGTCTTTCACAAAGCCAGATCACCCTGACGCCACGGACGGCGTAATTTGGCAGGCTATTGCAACGCGACTTCTAATCTCACCATATATTGCATCAGCAACATTACATCTTGCAAAGTACATGGATTTCTCAACTACTTCCAAGGCTTACCACCAACTTCTAGGGCAGGCAAGGAGCCCTGCCAATCTTGAAACGACACCTTCAAATTAGTATATGCGAAGGCCACACCAAGCTGACGTACTCAAACCTCCAATCTGTCCATGATGTTCTAGACTTTCTGAGAACCCTCACAGTTTAGGACGATGTTGTCTGCATACCCTCTGTCTCGAAGTCGGTTGCATGGGAGCAATTTCACACCATCATATTCATAATCCGTCAAGGCACACTCTAGGATCTCATCTGCTGCAAAGTTGAACAGGAAGTGGGAGGATGGACAACCTAGCTATACCCCCAGATGAAAGCCAGGAAGTTGCCATACGCTCTAACCGTGCCGAAGTTTGACAATAAATTGCTTTCAAAATGTTCACGTACTTCCCAGACACACTTCGTTGATATCAGTTTCACTGTAAATGACCATAGGCCCCTAGGCCCAGAGCTTTCTTCTGATGCTAATAACGCATACGAGGCATCCTTATGCCTTTGGTATGCTTTGTGATGACATACCGAAAGGCTCGTGATAACATCGTGATCGGGAACGTTAGTCAGGTTCACACTGTCTCCATCTTCCTGTCAGACACTACCGCCAAGAACTCGATCAGTTGAAGTTGGCTACAGTCTTTCAAGTCTATCCGCCATACAACAGTTTATGATGGACGCAATCAGGATCATAAGTGTCTTAGGAAACTCGCGTTTTTGTACGAAATATGTTATTCCGAGACAAGCGACAATGCTTTCGGACGCATTAATAGGTCTTACTCTGAATGACGCATTTGGTATAACGCACACCATCACCGACGCAAACTAACTGGAGTATCTTAGTATCAGTTGATCCAGTATAAAGCTGAAGTTGGATTCTGCAGTCAGTGCGAGAGTGCTTTTTATCTCAGGGTCTTCTTTTAACAAGTAGGTGGAAATTGTCATTCCCGGCCACTCTGTTCTGGATTCAGCGAAAAGCACAGACTCGGTAGCCAGGTCTCATCTACTGGCCCAGGGCTTGTGATACTCCCATGAAAGCCGCATCCACTGCATTCAATTCTGAAGCCACATGAATCCACTGGTAGGCGGTAACGAGGTATGTATGGGAGCCTAACGTGATTTACAGCAAACACTGCGAAACGCCATGAAGTGGACTGTAGGGTCTGTCCACAATACAACGTTACGTGTTGAAGTTCTCAACCTATAAATTAAGAAATGTATCAGCTTAGACGATAGAACGGCTGTTGTGATTCGCAACCTTGGTACTATAGCTACCTCCTTTGGAGTCACCGTAGAGTTGCTCATCAGAAAGCCACATTGAATACCATAACCTGCGGGTAACCATCCATAGATAGCTCATATTTCGTGGCCGACTTCAGAGGTGTCGCAGAACGTATGCGTTAGACTAGGCTTATTGAAGAAATTCCACAATCAGTGCACCTGGCCAATACCACTTTGCTTATGGGTCCAACGTCGTTTAGCCGACCTTCTTAGCACACCCGATCATACTCCTTTATATCACAGTCACAGCTGACTCCTTGGTGACGAATGTCGTGGAGCAGCATTCTGTTCAATGCGGCAAGGGTTTTTCAGTCATCGCCTCATTAGGTAATACCAGACCATCTCCTCCCTACTGCAGGTCTGTTTGATAGTGACAGTCCTCAAATATTGCCCCGCTTTCAATCCTATTCGTTGTTTGTCTGTTTTCCACCGAATGCTTTTTGTCCTTGAAGTGCTTCTGTCAGCGAAATCTAGTTCGCAACCCCCTCGGGTCGTATCATGTAAAGAGATTGACGTGCTTCAACGGAGTTTACGGAGTGTTTATTCTGGTGTATGGTACGACACTTACCTCTGAGACTCCAGCCAAAAAATGGTATTGCTTGTGTGAGACTCATTGTCACTGCCCAGCCTCTGTTTCAGAATCCAGTGTGACTCAGCTACGTCACGTCCTCCCAGAATCTCCAAGCAGTTTTCAGTTAGACTTTCGAAAGAAAATTTCTCCATTTATCTATTTCTGACTGTTAGGGGACATTGCTTTCTTTCAGCGCCAGCTGTTCCATCTTATAAGCTGAATCAGCTGCGGTGGAATGCTACGGATCTAAGAATTGCAACTTAGTTATTAACTGATTACATGATGTTGCACAAGTTCCGTGTACAGTACGGAACATCATCTGACATGTGCGTCCCTTCAATCCAATCGTCCTTCTGTTGTATAACAGGCAGTTTCGTTGTGAGTAGTATACTACTCACAAGTAGTGTATTACCCACAGGGGACATTCAGGAGCACAAGGACAAACCCCGAACACGACGGACAAGAAGAGACTATCGAAACAGTGCGTACATGATTGTGAGAACTTCCACCAAAGCGAATGACCACGTACTGTCACCCAATGTATGTGAGTGCATGTCCGTCGTGCAAATGAGTGTACACGTTTGTGGTTTAGTTTTTGACATGACCTATACGGAATTTTGCGCAATAAAACAACTTGTTGGCCAAGCGTCTTCTGCGGACACAACAACTGGTGCCGTGACGAACGCGAGGATGAAGATTCCCTGGCCACAGCCGTTTGAAGATGGTGACGTCCGGACGTTCCTGGAGGACTTGGAGGACGTGGCCGAAGTGGTCGGTGTCAAGACCGACCGTAGGAAGCTGGCTGCCCTGCGGACGCTGGTGAAGGGCAGGGCGAAGGCGGTGCTGGACGCAGCGCGAAGAGGCCCTGCGAAGATGGAGTGGGCTACTGCGAAGTAGACGCTGGTGGCTGCGTTTGACAGCCCGGCCGACCGCCAGGAGGCCATGCGACGGTTCAAGGCGGCCGTGTTTGCCACCATTCTGCAAGGTTTGCTGGACAGGGCTCTGCCAGGATTGGATCAAGAATCACGGCGACAGTTGTTAACGGAGCAGTTTATTGAAGGTCTCCCGATTGAGGTTCGCGACCAAGTCCGTATTGCCCATGTCGCTCGGCCGATGGACCTTGACGATCTGGCGAAGGTGACACGGGAGTTGGCAGTAATGTCCGTGGCCTCAGTGGATTCAAACAGCAATACGGACAAGAAGACATTGGAGGTAATGCAGAAGGCAATGGAGCAACTCGCAGCGGATGTAGCTGCCCTGAAAACAGCAGCACGGAAGAACGATCAACCAGGAGGCTGCTTCATCTGTGGAAAAAAAGGACATTGGAAGAAGGATTGCCCAATCCGGCGGTCTCAGAGGTCTAAAAATAAAGTGTTTCGTGATTGTTCTTTTTGTTGGGCGGGTCGACTAGTAATGGGAGCGATTGAGAAGGGGGCCGTACATACAAGGGTTGAAGTTGATGGAGAGGTAGAACAGTGTTTAGTCGATACAGGGGCAGCTATTTCGTTGATTGCTCGTGCCGAAAAGCAAAACCTAGAACCGACATCCATGATGATCAAGACGGTTGGAGGTCATAGTCTACTGGTTGACGGTGTGAAAGAATGTGGGGTACGTATCGGCGGCCATATCGTAAAGCACCGTTTCATTGTGTCCCCAGAAACCAGGCAAACGATACTCGGAGCCGATTTCCTCGCTGCAACAGATGCCGTGATTGACTTGAAGCTCAAAAAGTTGTCAACCAAGTATGGCTCCCTGACGCTCATAGGACAGCGAAAGGATAGCGTCAACCAAGTACGCAAGGTTAAAACCCCCAGTTGCACAGCCCCCCTGCTCCAGTCCACGGTCGAGAAATACGCGGAAGTATTTACGACTGACGATGATCCGTACGGATTTTGCAACTGGATTGCCCATGAAATACCAACAACCGGAACATTTCGACCTCACGGGCCCCGCAGGATACCGGTTCATCTTGAGGAGGAATTGAGGAGACAAATACAGAACATGCTGAGCGAGGATGTTATCGAAGAAGCCAACAGTCCGTACAACTCGCCTGTTCTCCTGGTGAAGAAGTCCAACGGGAAGTACCGCTTTTGTGTGGATTTTAGACGGCTGAATGAGGTAACACAGAATACAGTCGTACCAATACCGTCCGTCGCTGATATTTTTGACAAGCTACAGCAGGCGAAATTGTTCACAGTTTTGGACTTACGCTCCGGATACTGGCAAGTACCAATTAAACCCACAGATCGTGAGAAGACCGCATTCACGAAAGGCGAAAAACAGTATCAGTTCAAGCGCATGTCGTTCGGCCTATCCGGGGCACCTTTCACATTTCGGCGCCTGATGGTTCAGCTGGTAAAACGACTGGATAATGTGGCGGTATACGATGATATCGTAATATACAGCAACACGGAATCGGAACATGCTGCCCATATAGATGCTGTCTTGAATCGCATTAAGAACTCAGGACTGCGGATCAATGCTGATAAGTCACAGCTCGGACAATCATCGGTGGTGTTACTGGGACACAAGGTGGGTCAAGGTGAAATCAAGCCTCTCCCGGAGAAAATACTGACAATTAGGGAAGCCATGGCTCCGAATTCCAAACGAACCCTGAGACAATTTTTGGGTCAAGCGGGCTACTACAGTCGGTTCGTGAAAAATTTTCACTCCATTGCATTGCCATTGTACGAAACTGCCCGTTATACAACACTTCCAATAAATTCATTGAGCACCGTAGTGTCAGACCCGTTATAAATTGGACGATAAAATCCGTCTAACCCGATTTATGTTCATGAGTGATGTATAAATTGAATTATATCTGCGCTTCCCTGAGGTTATCTGGATCGATGCCACATATAATTGTTGTAAGAAGCGGTAGAGCCTGTTCGTTTTGGTTGTTGAAGATGCTAGCGTTGTAGGTTTACCTGTTTGCTTTAGTTGGTTAGCAAATGAAACTACAATAACCGTTGGCGTGTTTCTTCGGCAGTTCGTGATCTCCGTTGAACCGGTGGGGACGAGGACAATGAATATGGACGACAGTGCAGCCATACAGGCGGCAACTGCACTGGAGCTTCTGTACGTCCACCAACTGATGTGCCGAGTGCATTTCCTGAGGAACATACGCAGTCGGACCTCCGTCTGACCGTGAACAAGTGGTTCAAAGTTGCTATGTTCACGCGTAACCGGTGGCTGTTGGCTGCAGCTCTGGTTATCAAGTGCAACACCTACTCTTCGTTTCGCGATGGGTACCTGATGACCAGTCGCATTAATAGATCGGAGAAGTGGGCTAGTTGCCGCAGCTTAAAGGTCTCCACGTTCGGCCGACTGGACAACAACTTCGTGGAAGTAACGCGTCGCTCCATTAAGCAGCACAATTTGAACGTACAAATCAGGATTTCGCAGACTATTGAGCGCACAACAGCCATCTTTGACTACATCAACAATGACCACCTGGTACTGCTTGTCTCCACATGCCGCCCATACCCGCAGATAACTAATCGCGCAAATTATTCCGGGTTGAGTAATTGACTGATCCCGAAGACAGTGCGGTCGATATCGGATAACTTTGCTGGTGAAACTTACCTGGCTTTCACTGCTTCCCTGACGGCGATCGCGTGAGGTACAGCACTCACGCGTACAACGTGAATCCAATGAATTGGAATTGCGATTGTCCGTTTGAGGTGGAATGTATACTGCTGTGCATGTATACCGGTCGCTTGGCAGTGAACTGGAAAACTTCCCCATAATCCCCCGTTGGACAAGACAGTTCAGTGGAATTTAGGGAGTTACCGCTGTGATTTACGGTGCGCCCAGAAAAGCGTACGTCCGATCATCCGGTACGGCAGCATTCACAAAACTGGGAGTGATGTCCAGAAGACAAGTGAACGACACAACGCTCAACCAGTTGCTAGAAAAACTTTGGGAATGTCTTTCTAGTCGTGACCTCAGTCGATTGCCACCTTACTTTAATCCAATAGAACACAGGAACGTTAACGAAACTTCGGTAGCCACCTTGGGTCACTCGGAGAGTACATCAGACGACCAAACTGTGAAACCAAACCCATCGGAGCCAATAGCTTCTACCCCGATACCCGCGGCAAAATTTCAAGTGGACTTCAGAACAGTTCGACTTCCACGACGCCCTCCTGCACAGAACCGTCGGAAAACTATTCCGGCAGTACAAGCGGCAGCAAACGAACAGCAAGCCGGACCTAGTTGAATGCCTGTTGCGGTATCAGCGGCGAAAATCAGCTCGGATATTTGCGGCGAATTTGGACAGAGGGAGTCACCGGTTGAGGATCAAAGCGTTGGTAACTAGATAAAGTGCCAGCTCTGATCACAGTGATATCACTAGGACTGAGTCTTTGTGCCGTCTTTCGATCAAGGGCTATATTGCACGCGATGCCAACAGCACTTTGAAGTTGACGTGAGCAGACAAGTATACCTAAGTTCGTCGTAGACACTACGACTGAGAACAAGAACGTTGGAATGAAATAATGCAGTTTGTTTTCATCACAATTCGCTAGGGAATTTCAACTTCAGATCTACCGCAAAGACTACGGAGAAGAACACTCATCGGGGAATGAAAATTGGATGGATGAAGAACGATGTTATCTGTGAACATGGTAGCGAGAATAAGATGTAAGTGCGAAATTCCAATGTAGTATTGATCGGGAGGCAGGGAAGCAGTAAGAGGAACGAATTAGGACATAGACTGAACAAGTCAACTCAGTTGAACTGTATATATGCCACTGATGGTTGCACATAGTGCTACAACGTTCCGCTTAGGTGTGCTTTCAGGCTTAGCGACCGCGTCTCCATATTCGTTTTGAACCGGTAGGCGTGTCTTGTTTATGCAGGTCTTCAGCTATATCGGACAGACTCAGTGTTCTGCCTGATATTTGTCTCGTCGACGGACGCCCGACGGGGAAGGGGGTGGGTCACCACCACCCTGTCATATGACCTAGCTGTCCGTAAATGCGGCATCGGGCAATTAACAGGGGGGTGAATCAACAAAACATTGCCATGTGAGGGTAATTGCGAAGGTCTGCACCCCGGCCGCGTATTGACTGTGACCGCATTGACGGACCGTTCGGTCAAACGTCAGGGTGATGCCGGTCCACCCCCTTTCCCATTGGGCGGACGTCGAGATAATTATTAGGGAGGACTGCGTTCATCCGGTCTATCTGAAATCCTACATAAACAAGATAAGCCAGTGGTACTGAACAGCACGTTGCGGGAAGGAACCCGGAACCTCCGAATGGGCGGAACAATGGAAAAGGTACGAATTAAACGACCTCAAAGAATGCGATAGTAGGTGATTCGTTAGGGTAGGGGCAAGCATTCGCTACATGCAATGAGCTGTACGACCGAAGACAGTGGCACTGAGTTTATACGAGGCCTCCTTTGGCAGGTATTCACATAATTATGCGTACAGAACAGACAGGCAAGAAGGCACAATTTCAACAGAGTGCTAGAGAAGCCACACGATCACGGGTCAGCAGACATCACAGTTCGAAAGAATACTTACTAAGGATACCCAAACGACTAACCGAGATACGGTTATCATGTGGAAAAATTACGCTACTACCTTGGTAATCCATGAACAATCCCGCATACTTCCGCATAGACACTGCTGTTATATATAAGGTAGTGTATTTTAATAGTTGTGTTGTGCACCGGCATATACGAAAGTGGTTAACCACATTTATGGTTCCACGTATACGGAAACCAACATCCATCTCACCGACTTCAGATAGTGCAACAACGCAGTCGGTAAGAAATGTGGCGAATTACGAATGCCTCTACAAACACCGCTACACCTGGTGGCTTTCACGGACTCTTACTAGAGTCATTATAAATTAATCAGACCGTTATTTTTGACGTTTTATGCATCGTCTACACCAACCTATGAGCTCCCCCGACTTGACGGTAGGCTATTGGGGAAACAAGACGGTAGTCAGATGATCGAACAGTCGTGAACAGGATAACGAGCAATCAAAAACTTCAATGTTGTCAACACTCTTAATAAATAGCAAGGCAGTCGGAATACGTGGTAAACGTAAAATGCCTTTACAGAGGTCACCCCCTTTTGTGAAAGTTCAATCAACCTCTCTGTTAAAACAACCGTGACATTGAAAGCATTGATTCATCATGCTGATCCTGTGTATTACAATCGACCGTAGAAAATAGACTGTACAAAAAGAAAACACATCACTCTAGTGGGGCATGGAATAGGTGATGTTTTTACCATTGGGATGAGAACTAACAAACTGATTAAAGCAGAAATAGATGGAAATGCGAAACCATCCAAAACGTACAATGAAATGCGACTGTCAAAAACATTATCTATAAAATTTGCTGCATGAATCTCCCCCAAAATGTTAGCACGCATTACACATGCCTTGGTTATTACAAGGAGAAGGAGGGAATTCACGTCTTTCACTTTGTTACAGGGTAATATACAGAGAATAATGACACCGATGTTTTGAAACAGGACACGGGAAAGTTCACGAAGGTTGTCCGCTGAGAGTGGTTGCTATGCCGACAGGATTCCCTTCTTTAAGTAGCGTAGTTTTAGTGTGTATCTTCTGAATTGCACCGAGCTTCCCAACTTAAAAGCTCTTGAGAGAAAAGAGGGATGGGTTTGTCCACTTACGTGAAACAAGTTACTGGATGTGTTCTCCTTACACACCATGTTCGGATTGTTTCAAAACATGAAACTCCGTGAAGTACCCGCATGACAGGTGAAAAGGAATTATTGACCGCGCCATTCTATCTCTGACCGATAACAGTCCAATGAGTTACGACATTGCGGACTTAATGTTTCGGATGTTGCTACCTCTTTCAATTTTCTTCTTATGATCACGTATACATGCAACAGACTTACGAAAGATAAGAGTTAGTTTGAAACTAGACGTGGTCTTGAGTAACAGAGTTCGGATTACTGTATACATTATCTGAGAAAAACATATGTGAGCAGAACCAATACGTTTCATGTGTTTGGATTTACAGGTTTAAAGACTCAATAACACAAAAAGAACTTGAGTGTTTGAATAGACTACAGCGAACGTTTTCTACTTGCTCTGTTCGGGCCTATAGTAACTCCGAAAATCATGGGTTGGCAGGTTAACAGAAACGCCATCACAAACATAAAGGATATGATGAAGGTATTTTAAAAAAATAACGAAGTTTGAGGTGTTGTGCAAAAAGCGCGAGTTTATGAAACACCGTATCAAGTCAGTTTTGTCTGAAAGTAGAGGTTTTCGACGACCACATAAAGTTCCGAGGATGGAACACCTCTTGCTGTCACCCGTCCTACCAACGACGCAGTGTAGATGTCAGTTATTTTTATAAATATCGGTTTCAACCTGTCTACCAAAACTATTTCACGTTTGTCATTGTGGGTAACGGTGTAAGCCTTCCCGACCTCTTTGGGGACGTGATAGGGGCCGGTGTATGGAGGTTGCAATGGTTGACAGAAATCATCCGTAAGTATAAAAACGTAAGCACAGTACAGCAGTTTACTGTGCACGTGCACGGTTGGTAATTTATCCATAGATTGTGCAGAGCAGCCTTCATACTTGGTGTGCCGTTGTAATCATACGACGATGAAGAGGCAGGTGAAACAAGTTCATGTGGTAATCTTACGGCTGCAGTAACTTCTAAATACCCCTCAGCTGTGTTCCATAGGCCTAAAATAACTAACGGAAATGCCTCTTTTTATGAGGGATTACAGTGAGCACTATGAGCGAATTTAGTTAACGACGAGAACATTCTACCATCCCATTCGCTACCGGATAGTTGGTCGTCGCAAAAGCGCGCTTCTATCCTAGGGTATTAGGGGGACAACTTCGATCGATTTTATGGGCATAGAAGGCAATGGTGAAACCGATCGTTGTGCCAAAAGACCGGCTGCACCATAAGCAAGCAAAAGGTGAAACTATTTTTTTGATCACTCGCTTCTTGTTGCCATGTTTATTTTACATATAGAAAAATCTGCCATTTTTAGTTCAATAACCGACCAGGGTAAAATGAACTGTTAACACCTAGTAACACAACTTTTCTCTAGTTTGTCTGGATGAATAAAGAGAAGTCAGTGTTTAAAACTTCTCGAAATTTCTGAGTGAATAGTTCTCGCTGATGTCCATTCCCTTCGGAAACGATTAATGTAATCGATTCAAAATCTAATCGCGGGAGTTATTCACGATTTGGCACGTTGTTTGACATTCTCATTAACCACCAGGATAATGTAGCTACAAATGGAGAGGACCTAGATTCTTTGAAACATCCAACCAACATAGGCTTAAAGGATGCGACTTGAATCGCACAAGTTGATTAACTGTAAAAACTATCGATATAGAATCATTCCCTGAACAAAAGAGTTGTGGTTGTCTTGACGATATCATTTGGAAAAGACAGCCTTTCTTCTCATTCTACTGAATAACTCATGAAATTCTGGAAGATCAAATCCACCTGAAACCGTAGTGCTGGTTAAGGTGAGCTACCTGCTACATAGATCCTAATCACCCGCGATTTCGCCGAGCTTAGCATCTATGTTTCAAACGTTGCATCATCATGCTAGGTGACATCGTCAGTGAGTAACGGTTTTAGCGTAGAGTGTGTCGCAAATAGCAATACCAAAACCGTCAACGCGAGCTACGAACACCGTCACCACCACTGTTCCCCACTGTCAGAAGCTCATGCACACTGCTGTAAGGCTTGGCCATGCAGAGCTGGAAATGGTAAATAAAGTTCGTGAATGTGGGCTTCTCTCCTGTCGCGTCGGAATAGATGCACGGTTTTGTTCGTTTTGTTGTGTACTTTTATCCGTAGACTTGCCAAGCTAACCAGACTTTCTAAATCAACTCAACCAACCGTCTCCAGTGCTCCACGACACCCGATACACCACATAACGGTGGCGATATGTCACTGTTAATAAGACAAAGGCCTAACGCAACAGTGAACCGCAGGTACATACTAGCTAACCTCATTTGGTACGTCTCATAAGTGGTGTGTTTAGAGGTTGTGGAAAATCAGACACCTTGCAAGAGTTTGCATGTGTCTGCAGATTGCAACAGGTAGACGGCACATTGAGAATGGGAGACAGTCTATTATCAGTGTATATCTCAAATTGGACAGCTAACGGTGTCATTAGTAGGCACTTGCTTAGACCAGGCCAAGCTGTACGAAATGTGCAGTCGATGACTTGACAATAAGAAATCACATCAAACACCCGTAAGTTAGGAACGGTAGATCGTTTTCACCTCCCATGCTGGTGTTTTCTGGTCGATGTGTGCGGTAGCTGGAAAGGTTGACAGATGTGTCAGTCAACCGAGTGTGGTGGCCCGGATGGTATCACTGTTTGACCAGTTTGTCTACGAGGCAGCTGAAACCAACAAAGTCAAGATTCTGTTGACTTACATGTTTCCACTACAGAAAAGAGCGTATAGAGTTAGTTGTTCTTACTCACTCCGCATCCCTTGAATTTTCATTTTGCTCTGGGGAGGGGCTAAACGTTTTGAGCATGCGGGATGTTTTTTGTTAACTAGCTGCAAGATAGTTTAGGTAGAGTTTTAGACTCACACTTCGCACAGGCTGAACTGAAGACGCACAAAACCACTATTGCGTAGCTATTTTATTCAACACACCTATTTCAATTCTGTGTACATTTAAATCTATATATCATGGTTTGCCTCACGTCAATGAAACACGACTGTTCATGCTATTTCTTTACCCAGAATTTTCGTTTGTTAAGCTTTGTCGCGTCATACTCTCTTATAAACTTATTGGCAGAAAAATGCGTCAACCTGTCCACATTCTCAACTAACGCTGATGGCTGAAGAAAAAACCAACTTCTCCAAACCGTCGATCGACTGACCGCACAGTTGAAGTCGTTGACTGAAGAGAAACGAGAAATGAACGGTAAGTGACCATGAAAACATCATGCTAAGTTATTGCTTTTACCGGTCTACGTTTAGACAGCCGGATTTATGTTCCAAAACGTGCTTTCCATGTATAAGTACTCTTCTAAGAGGTGGAATTCATAACCATCTTACAGGAGGCCAATAGGCAAGAGTTCAGTTGTTATAACTCACAGTTTGGTTAATTAAGTTGGCGTAGGTTTGCAGCTTTCACTTCACAAGACATTTGGAGCTATTAAGTGTACACAGAGAAAAAAGCGCTCTATTCCAATGGGGAAACTTCTCCATAAAAAGTACATGATAAATGATTGAGGATCGAATTTCAGCATTAAAAAATGAATTTTTAGCAAGTCTTTCGAGCTGTCGCGGTGCCGTAACGACTTCTGTAATCATCCGTGGGCCCCACCGGTTCCAGATATCACCATATCATCTACAGAATGACCTGTAGTTTGCGAGTTAAATTATTTGTGGAGCAGAACAAATCTCTCTACCAATCGAGTTAAGTTCCAAGTACTGTTGCCACTGGCAATCAGTTGGAATTTTGATATTAGCCACATTGAAAAGAGGAAAGTGCCTGGACGCGGTGGGAACGATCGCGGTCACAGGAGAGGTAAAGACAGGTAGATGAATAACCGGTTATGGTTGAAGAGTGATGGGGAATTAAAGCTGTATATAGAGTTCACATGAAATCATTTGAAGATCAGTGCACTTCTGAACTGCCCCCGCTAATAAAACCTACAATTTAACCCCATTAGACGACGATGTACTGACCACTTCATTCAACAATAATCTGTATCATGTGTTCTTGCGTATCGTGTGACTATTCAGAAGTAGGGTATTCTTTCTTTTCATGTTGACCGGTTTTGCACACTGTTCGTGTTGAATGAGGTATTAGGTAACATAAACTGCTATCATAATTCACTCATTGGAGTTAAAAGGGAGGTCTTACTGATTCCTTCCAAGAAGATTGAAAACATCGCGTTGTACGCGCACCCATATTACAGGACGGTTAGTGCGGACAATTCCAACTGTGATACAAATTTTCTCCTCAGCGCTGTCCCCCCTTATTATCTTCGTATGGGTCTCCTCTAAGTACAAGGCTATATGTGTTCGCTGCTATCACTTAGCGTTTAACACAGTTCCTCGGTGACCTTGCCAGCGTAGTTGGCTGAGTCAATTCTAGCATCTTCCGTGTTCTACTCGGACCTCACTACCTTGGAAATGCCCATACGAAGGCAGCAAACGGTCGTGACGCAGAGGTTCAGTAGAACTGGTTCCGACCGTTTAATTTTGAGCATCTGAGCGAACAGATGGGAGTTTTTATCAAGCACTTATTTAATTTCCAATTTCTACTGGATTGGGGACAAAATTTTGTTGTCCATGTGCCTACATTTAAATTTTGACAGTATTTCAGTTTAAGTGTACCTGTTTATTGACGTCACTGGGATGCCTCCGACTTGAAACTTAATATATGTGGCGTAAAAGAGAGCGACTTTACGCCATTGATATTGTTAACAAGAATCTAGCCTGAGCGTATTCGTTGAATGAAGCTTTTCTGAGTTAAAAATCATTCAGTCTCATACAGAAAGACGCATGATACAACACCACCACTGCCATATCGTAGGTATGATAATGTTATAACGAAATCAGTATTTCAACTAGCGGAGAAGCTGTTTGACATCAATGTCCTCCAAGAGACAACAACATTCGAAAACTGCCGTTGCCATTCACATTGATGATGTTACTCAGACGAGGTCCTTATCACAATCACTAATTCCAATATACCCGAAATGCCTCGGATAATTTCGGTTTGGGTTACAGATGCTCTGAGAGGATTGAGGAGCTATCGAATACGATAGTGAAGATTATGATTGGTAGCTATTACGATCAGTATGACCTGAGGTTTTCAGTGCCAATTTTACAGTATGACGCACTATTAGGCAACGTGACTGCTTCAAAATGACAGGGCTGTTGTGATTGTGCGAAACAGTTAATTTCAGATATATTCAGAAGTTAGTTTATCAACAACATATCTGCATACACACAGTCCTGATCTCTCACACCATAGCCATTATCTGCACCAAGGGCTGCTCCAAGCAAATCACGGTTACCGTTATCGTCTAGCTACTTACAAGTAGCCAAACAATTACTGCAAATATATTCAGTTTCGTCGTTGCCAGCGCATTCCTGCATGAATCGTTTGACTTGTCTCCGACCTTCTTGCAGTGCAAGCAATACTCTACGAGTTCCGACGACACACACGCGCACATTCCTAGTCTCTCACAACACCTCCGTGATTACTTACACTTTCGCATTATTTCTTTCAGCCATTTTGGATGTGAAGTTGAACAATGAAATCGTGATAAAAGTCGAATGTACAAATTTATTGAAAGAACATCAAATCCTACAAAAGCTTTCACAGGTATACAACCTGGGATAGTTTGTTTCAAGACGCAAACACAAGTTAACTTCGAGAATTTTCCAACCGAATTTTTTATCTGTCAGTTTCAGTAACTGGAGTGTGACTATTTAGTCTGCTGTTTTATTCTTGGTTTGTTCGTCCTCCAATACGAGTCAGGAGTTAGACAGTTGAATCACTAGAATCAACACAGTCCTACCTCTGTTATAACTGCTGTTTGAATGGCAGTTGGAAATTTGTCCTTGTGTTGCTCATATTACTGAAATAAGCTTGAGAATGTCTGGGTAAAAAAGATCTGTGAATACCTCTTGTGATATTACCACGTAGATAACCGATTTTCAACGTGTTTCAGTAAACCTGAAGGGTTCTAAAATCATCGCCCTTAAGACAATTACAGTAATGTTGCAACTAACTGACATCGTACCTGTCTGGTTTTTAGTGGACAGTGCTTCACATATATTATCCACTCAAAAAATCGATAATAAATCCGCCACTTAGCGCATTTTATTCGTTCGTTCACAACGGTCTCAAGGTTGACCAGAAATTACTGTGTTTTAGGCTACAGCACATCTCAGCATTCCAGTAGAATACCCCAGAAGAAGGAAAGCCTATTAAAATAGTTAAACACCGATAAAAAGAGGCCTAATTAAGGAAGCTAGTAACGGCATGAGTACAGGCATGCCACTGACTATGACACATTGTCGTCTCCGAAAGCGTTTCGAACCGATGATTTGAGTTACCATTAGGACCCCAGCGACACCTACCCACTTTACTTAATGGGACAGGTTTTTCGTATTTTGTTGCCACACTGTGGTTGGTGGTCTCAGTATGCAATGCTCAGTATAGCAAGCGCTCAGCCGACATGCGTAATACGTGAGTCAACCGTGACACGCTATGCAACTTGATTAACTGACTAGCTGATCGCGCATCCCGAGCGTTCCAGAGTACGCGCCAGTCCAAGGCCGCAATGTTCACGCGATCAGTCCGCTTGATGTAGGCTATTTGACAGAAAAAACAATGGTGAAAAGCAAGATGTCTGTTCATATAAACGTCGCGAACAATGAAGGTTGCCAAGCCATACAGCCAACAGAATACATACAAACATTACCTGCCCTTCCTTTCAACGATAACTGGACGTTTTCTCGACGCCACAGAGGACAAGAGCAGCCCGTTCTTTTGTTATCCTTGCTGATGTGTTATCAGAACTACTACACGCAGAAGAGATAGTGTTGCCCGAACAAGTGGAAATGTCAGCAGTATCAAGTGGTTTGTCAGCAATAAGGAAAGTAAGCGTGGAAATGCTCTAGTATTTGTTGTAACTGGTTCGCTTGTCCTACGAGCACGTAAGTAGATAACGAAATAAAGGTCAGTGAGATGACGTATAACGGGACGATCGGCAACGGTAACAAACAACGGACTACGGAATATGCACGACTAGTTCGGGACTTCCCGGCTAACGCATGAACACAGAGAGAAGACTGGCCTCCGAATAGAGTTCCTTTATGTCACTCAATCCGAAGACAACACGGTCGCATGCCAGATCACAGTTTAAGGGTTTGTGACTGATCAGAAGGTTAAATCAAAGGTGGACCAAATGATGAGCCGAACAGCACAATGATGCGCGTAGGCGGGATGTAGGCATGTGTGTTGGAGTGCGTAGATGGGCGCCAGAGATTTGGCACAAGGATTGAAGGATGAAGTGGCGCATGACCGTGCCAACTATGAAGGTCACTCGCCAGTGTACTTTGTTAGCCTTTGTCGCACAATATTTTCGGGGAATTGGCGACTTCCCCGACATATTGAAGTAGTATTTTGCGATTTGAAGGAGCAGAGCGAATTCCATACAAACCAGCCCGGTAACTTACCTTATTCTATGTGATCTGCATGTCTTCAGCAGAGGGACTAAGTAGGTATTGGATGGTCCCATTTGGTACGTGCTCAGTAGCCTGCCAAAATCGAGAAATGAGAAGAGACACGATGACACAGCTTACTGGAAGTGCGAGAGAAAACTAGGCCACAGTGGTTCTAAGTTCATAGGACGAAATGATTGCTGTAAATGGGCAACCGATACTGAGCGAGACAAATGAAACAGTGGTATGTGGCAGTCATAGTGTCAGAGCAAATCACGTTACAGGGGGCATCAGATGCAACGTGAGAAAACAGTCCAGATAGCGCCCAATCTGGTTGGCTGAGTGGAACAATACCACCACCCACGACCATACCATCCGAGCTGGGCTGGCCGATCGATGTGGCGTGATGCGTTTTGGCTGTTTCGTTAAAAGATGCGCCTCCTAACATCTCTCCTTTGAGCTCGCTGATCGTCTGTTTGTGAATGAGGTTTCACTTGGAATGGAGTCACAGCGGTCCTTGCGAGGTGCGATTGTTGAGGTTACAGCGACGTTCGGTTACTATTCTTGAGCCTAAACGTTTTGCTTCTCTGGCGTGTCTCTTGACCCTGGGCATTGTCTAGTAGCAGCCCTCAATTTTTGGATGGGCTGTTTGTTCCCCAGACGGCCTGATCTGAGTGACATGCTGTATCCAGGTATGCAGGCTAACTTGAACTTCACAGAGTACTGCGCCTCAACGGTTTCGAATTCTCACAAGGGTCTACGCGCTCTATCCCACGGTACTCCCTGGTCAGTACCGGCTGACCAATCTCGAAGGAACAGGATTGAGCTACATGTCTCTCATTAAACTGCCGTCCCATGAGAAAATTCCTGTTAGCCACCGGTGGCCGGGAAGGATATCGATCATTCGATGTTCGCATTCTTTCTCCTACGAGAGCCTCAGCTGGAGATTTCTATTCCGGCACCTGTCGATTTAGAGTCGTTTGGTAATTGAGGAGGAACGCTTCAAGGATTTCGGCTGTATGCCCCTCCCCTCTGGCCTTTTGAAAAGCTCTTTTGAACGTGTCCACAAACCGTTCAGCTTGGCCACTTGATTGCGGATGGTAGAGCGGTGATCATGTGTGATTAATGCCAATCCACTTTTAGAAGTCCCTGAATGTATCGGAAGCAAACCAACAGCAGGTCATCGTCATCCGCATATTCCATATCGGTCAAATTAGTGCCAAGAAGAAACTCAACAGCAAGCACAGTGGGACTCAGCAAATTCACATATTTTCCTGGAATTCAGATGCGGAGAAGAAAGTTCCAGAGAATTTCAGTGGCAAAGAAGTCGAACAGCGTCTTCAAGTTTAAAAAGACGATGACCGTCGGTTATCTGCAAGCTTACCGACGCTCCAGCATCCGTCGTAGGGTAAACATGATATCTATGTACCATCGGCCAGATAGGGATCCTGCATGATCCTCACACACTTGACTGATTCTGGACCTAGTGAGCTGATATAATATAAAACCCTTGAGTAATTTGGACGCAGCAGAAACTAGACAGACGTACAGGTGATCGTCAAGTAGACTCCGAGTTCCCATTTGAAAATGGAAATTATTATCAGTGAGCACCAGTCGCGAGGTACTTCCTTCAGATTCCCGGAGTGTCTGAAGGAGTTATATCACTTTGGACATCAAATCCTGTCCAATTTCCTTGAAAAACGAAGGAGAGGGGAAATGTGGTCCAGGAGTGTTTTCATGATTTAATAACCTAAGCCTCAGGTCAACGTCTGCTTCCAATGGAGGACCGTCTGGGACCCAACAATTAGCCCCTCAATTCCTCTTTTCAACGTGGCCCTGCTGAGGTTAGATGAATTGTTTCTTGAAAATGTCCACACTAATTGTCAAGTCGGCGCGACTGGTTGGCGATAACTGAGTCATCCTTTTTGCATATGGTTTGACTTACGTCGACTGGGCAGCAAGCACATCCAAGAACATGGAAAAATAGCATTAAGACATTCTCATAAAAATGTTCGTTCCGTCTCTTTCAGCTGTTCGGCCAAGTGGTGATCATGGTCTTTGCGCACGCTTTCAGACAGCTTGCGTTTACGATCTTGACGGTGATCGCATTCAGAACCAGGCGGAATCCAGTGAGGCAAGTTTGTAACATTTATCAGCGTGACAAAAATCCAGTTCTGTCACACCTATACACCTCCATCGGAACCTAACGCCTAATAGCATGCTTTCGTAATTGCTGCCAGCTGTTCCGAATGTTTATTAGGTTCTGTCAACTGAATGCGATTGGATAGTTCTGTTTTTAACCTCCGAAAAGATAAGCTGGACCGTCCACGGAATGGTAAGGCTTTTGACAGAAATAGAACGTTCCCTCGCGTATTAAAGAAAACGAAAAATCTCGGTCCGGAGGTTAACGCGAACGTCCCCGTCAATAGCTCCCAAGTCACACCAAAAGACAAGCGCAGGAGGCCACTTTGTTCTGCTCCAAAACGTATGTAGCAGGCGGAGTGCAGGGTTTTAGTTGATGCACGGTGAATCACAAGCATCACGTAATCAAAAGGTCAATGGATGGTTACAGAAGGTAGGGGTTAAGGTCATCGGGCCACCAATGAGCACAGCGGAGTAACGGTCGCCCAGGTAAAAAACCGCAAAGATTATTTCTAGATTATTCGGGGAATTTCCGCTCATTCTGAGGAATTGGTTCAGGAGGGAATAAAGTGGTTCGCAAACAAGTTCACTGACCAATGTCTCCTGGTAGGCGTTCTTCACAATCTCCTTGCTCGAATTTCAGTTAGGTATCTTGCATTTACGGGGACATCACTTCTGGACAAATAGCAGAAACGGGAACACAACAACAATGTCCGAGGTCAAATAGTTGCCCTAAAAGCACGACAGTCGTTAACAGAGTGGCGTAAATTCAACTGACTGCTATACGATTGAGTTTCGTCCATGGCTGAGAAGAATAGGATGGTCTCCACCTAGCAAAGTGCTTCTCCCTGAAATGAGGTGCTCGAAACATAGAAACCATGAGATCCGCATAGACGCTGCGTCCCTTCGATACTGTCAGTGCGTCTTGTCGGGACACCAAACATACCACCAGCTGCTTCTCATTTGTAGAAAGACGAACAAGGTGAGCATTAAAATCTCCTGTTAGTATGGTTATCAGGATGTTCAGTCTGTGTCACAAGGTCGATGTCATCGTCGTGGAATGCATTTTTGGTAATATTCGAACAGTTGTTCGTTGGAGTGTACGTAGATATAATGAATATACAACGCTTTACTGATTTACTCTGAAAAATCTCAACTGGGACTGCGCAGTAGAATCCGATCAAACAAGCACTGCTCTGCTGTGGAATCCGGTCCGCTTCCACCTCCAGTTTGACGGCAAGGCTCAGCTTTGGTGCAATCACAGAGATAAGTGCTTGGATCGACATTTATCTATCTCGGTGGTCAAATCGCAGATTCGCTTCTGGGAGATACAAAACTCATCGAGCTCCAGACTTCAAACAGTGCTTACCAAAGCGGCTTGCCGACCAGGTTGTTGGAAAATGCTGAAACTTGAAGTACCAATGTCCATCATCTGCCTTAGCTTTAGGAAATGATTACCATTTGGGGCAGAGTGAAGATAGAAAAGTTAGAGGAGGGAGGCTAAATAGACGGATAATGTCGGCGTTAGGAGATAGATAACTTGTGATACTTCCACTGCAAGGTCTGCTTCAAGGGATCCTAACCTCAGACTTTGCTTCAAAGGTCGGACCTGCTGGACAACGGTAGATGGGGTTTTCTTGGAGGATCCCACCCACAGCCAATGACTCGACAGCCCGATTTATTTGGATTGGATGGGCTTAACTGGCTCAAAGTTGTAGAGAATAAGACACTGCTGTTCACAGTGAATGTGTTCGAGGCTACATCATGCACTCTAACTAAACCGAAAGTATTTCGAACTTATCGGATAATACAACGGTGGTCACTGCCAACCGTTGGTTTATTGAGGCAAACCTTGGCTGAGGGTACTTTATCCCTCCATTTTCCCATTTCTTCAGCTGACAGTAGTGCAGCAGCCATGGAAACAGTTTTGGTGTATGTCCACAGGGTCCTACTTCACTACCCAAGCAGTTCTTCGCGACCAGCCGTACAGGAGTCGACCATGTGAGTGTAACTACTATCCACTTGACCGCCCTTCTTTGGACTGTCCCACAAGGTTGCACCCGGTATGACCAAGGTCCTAATTAGTGTAGACCTCAAGACAGATGCAATGCACAAACTTCATCAGCGCGTCACATCAGGTGGAAAGGTCATAGCATTTATTTCGTAAGACAGTGTAATGAGGAAGGACACAAATTAGACCACTCTAATTAGCAAAAAATGAAACATTACTGCAATAACCATGTGGGCAAAAAACGTAAAAACATTAAAAATAAAAATAAATATATTCATATCGGTATCTTTCAACGAGGTTGCAAATTTGTTTTCTCAAACATACCTCAGCAGATGTGTTCAAGTGAGGCGGTGAGCACCTGACTATGATCGAACTGTGTGTGGCTATGTGACAGCGGTTAAAGTGCCTAATTTGATACAGATTTCATGGCTTAACTGAGTCATGCATATCTTTTTGAGAAGGAAGAAAACCGGAGAAGTTGGTTCATACTAGGGTCTGCACATTTTCAAGCCGAACATAATTAATATTTGAATGAAGCCTGAAATAGGTAGTCCAGTCACCTAAGCGAGAAAGTTAGTCAACCCTGAGTGATGCGCATCTTGATGTTAACCAAAGTTCCTACTACTTATCAGTAGTGTAAATAGTTGACAAATTTGCCACAACTAGCATAATCTTCAAAAATGATTGATAGCAACGCTTTTCGTGTTGCACATTCGGAAGCCTATGTCGGCCTTGTTATGGCTTCGTCAAACTTTGCACTCCTGCTGTCCACATGATCCGATACCTGCTTTCTTTAGTAGTACACTGAGAGGTGAAATCGACTTCACCATGTGTGAACTTTTCAGATCTCGTTGTTTGGTTGGATTATGAATTGCTTCCAGCCGATTTTTATGCACTGTCGTTGTTTAACAAGTCATTCACAGAACGGATGATGACGCCATCGAGCACCGTTCTCCTCCCCGTTAATTATCTTTGACATTCTTCCAAGTTACTAGGGTTTGTATGCATTTCGCGGAGCTGCCAACGTTAATGTAAAATCTGATGACGCACTTGTTTGGCAAGCAATTAATCAATTTCCTCTTGTTTTTCAGTGGCACATAGTAGTCGTTCAGTGTTGGCTGGAAAAGAGGCCAACACACCTACTTACAGCTGACAATAGGCAAGCCGGACACTTTGCTAACTAGTGTGGCACCCTTAGTCTGGTCCAATCAGCTTCGTCGTCAACTGGGATTGACATCTCGGAAGTGCGAGAATTAATTCAAAACAGAATATTCTGGTGGTATACCCACATTCCTTGGGGGTATTTGCAAGGTTGCCCTACCAGGAGACACAACGCATTCACAGTAAACAATAGTTCACCAAACAACCGTGGAAGTGAGGTGTAAAACGAAGAGAAAAGAATACATACCATTAGTCACCTTAAGTGGAACGATTCCATCTGGGCTTTTATGCATTCTCAAACATAGGAAGTNAGCACCGTTCTCCTCCCCGTTAATTATCTTTGACATTCTTCCAAGTTACTAGGGTTTGTATGCATTTCGCGGAGCTGCCAACGTTAATGTAAAATCTGATGACGCACTTGTTTGGCAAGCAATTAATCAATTTCCTCTTGTTTTTCAGTGGCACATAGTAGTCGTTCAGTGTTGGCTGGAAAAGAGGCCAACACACCTACTTACAGCTGACAATAGGCAAGCCGGACACTTTGCTAACTAGTGTGGCACCCTTAGTCTGGTCCAATCAGCTTCGTCGTCAACTGGGATTGACATCTCGGAAGTGCGAGAATTAATTCAAAACAGAATATTCTGGTGGTATACCCACATTCCTTGGGGGTATTTGCAACGTTGCCCTACCAGGAAACACAACGCATTCCCAGTAAACAATAGTTCACCAAACAACCGTGGAAGTGAAGTGTAAAACGAAGAGAAAAGAATACATACCTTTAGTCACCTTAAGTGGAACGATTCCATCTGAGGTTTTATGCATTCTCAAACATAGGAAGTAATCAGCATTAAACTACTTAGTTGGTCCAGAGTTAATGTATTGTCGGAAGAGTTTTCTTGAGTGTTTTTACGTGACTCCACAGCTAATCGGAATACCTAGCGATATTGTGTTTCATGAGTAATTTAACCGGTTTAACAGGTCACGTATTAAATAACTGTGAGGTTATCAAATGTCAAATGCCTGAAGAGCACTATATACATCCGTATTGACCGGGACACCATCAGAAATATTACCCATACTCCTATGATAGAGACAGAATACTTACTTATACACTCAAATACAGTTATTCGCTTCTGGATTTGCTGTTGGAACCATCAGCTAGGTTTGGACCTAGGGATTATCCGACTGCCACATCATCAGTGTGTTGACATGGACTTCCGCATGTTTCACTAAAATGAGTTCACTCTTTTTGAGTGATAAATTTCTCGAAACGCGCTGCTGAAATAAATGGGATTACTACGGTAACATGTCCTGTGAGCAGACTTTTCCGATACACTTCGTTGGATCTACCAGGTTCCATACACATAGACCAAGAGAGTCAGACTTAGAATCATGACAATTACTGAATCGACAGCTGTTGGATTACTCGACCGGGTGCTTTGTTCACAAAATTAAGTCGTCCAAGTCTCAAAATCTTCATGACCTTGAGTTGTTTACACTTCTGTTTCAACCACAACCAGCTAGTCGTCTGCCACACCAAAGCTTTTAGCTGGCGTAAGGTACAAGGTGAACAGATGATGACCTGACAGAAAAATGGAATAGTTCACGAAGGTGTTGGACACCGAATGTCAGGTTCGTCTCCCCGTCTCTGTCTTGCGAGTCACAGATTCGGTGGCTAGGGACGTTAGATGAGATGGAGGCTATTTGCACTGAGTGACGTGAATGTCATCGTTGTTTAATCGGGACTTCTATGAAATATGTGTACTTAAATACGTGGGGCGGTGACAGCCTTGAATAAGCTGTCTTGTTGATTACACCTTACATTTAGTTATAACTTGGTTGTTTTTTGCAAGGTGTGGGCACCTTGTTGTTGAATGTTTGAATATAGACGTAGCTATTTTAGTAGCCATGTCCCTTCCCCTCCCAGTCTTTTTTCTTTTCTCTTCCTGTACGAAGTATTGCTTTCATTAGTGCATATCACTTAAACATGTGTGCGACCCATTGATGTATTGCTTTCTATGATGTTGATGGTGACCGTTTCGTTTGAAGATTATTAAAAACCATCTAAACACACCTTCAACAGCGGGACTCAAATGTGGCGTTATGCACCCAGAAGTTTCTGTGTATTCGTCGTCTACAAAAGCGAGTAGGAAATGTGGTTCAGATATGAACTACACAGCTGGCTGTTGCAAGACCTAGATTCCACAGAAACACAATCACATTTTCAAAATAATGACTGGCATAAAATTACTCTCAAGTGTATGGTACTGCAAACCACTCGGTCAAACTAGCCCCATGCTATACTTAACAATTTACAACTAATCTGCTGGCGAGAACACCCGTTACACTCCTTCAAAAGTTATACCAACAACAATTTACTTGCCCGGTCCAGCCAGATTGTTTTGTTACTGAGCGCTGTACATATACTGTTGAGCCCATGAAACCTGACATTTCTTCGTCCTAACCCTCCTTCTCTTTCGACACATCAACGAAGCAAAACCATGTTTGTCCGTTATTATAATTACCTTTAAGCAGTAACTGTAAACATTTTAAGTCTGACTGGTGCTGCTGTTAACAATATTCCATGAAGTTAAGAAAAATCAACCATTTAAACTTACACGAAGAGGGAATCTAAGCAAGAATAATGAAGCCTAATGCTGAAAATGAGCAGAAAACGTTACAGATACCACCTCGCGGTTAATCTTCACACTGTCATATCGGACAATATTGCAAATAAGCGTACCTCGAACAATCAGCCAGTTGACAACTCATACCATCGTTATCGTCACTATCCTCTTCTTCCTCTATCTACTCATCACCCTTACCATCATCATCACCATCATCGTCGACTGCAGTACTCTACGCCAGATTATCATCTGTCCACCTCACAACTTTCAACAGGTGACCGCGACATCCACAAAGAGTGTTCTAGGAGCAGCCGCATAGCTGGCGCCCTTGAAAGTCGGTTTAACCAGTAGGAAAGGTTGAGCGAATAAATTGGCCTGATAATCGCTACTCACTATCCACCTATCACTCTCATTTTTGCTTACCTGTTGGTGTCACCCAATGAAAGAGGTAGATCTCATACACCAGTGATCAAATATTTGACGTATTCTGCTGTAAGCGGCTAAGTTTCGAGAAAGAAAGATATTACGGCCCACATAGATAGAAAATTATGCCTCTAGTTCACCAGGGATATCTTAGATTATCAAACACCATCGATGCATTATTGATACGACATTCGGTCTCCCTTCATACACCTCCGTTGTTTACACCACAACTTCGAAAACGCAAACCCCTGTCAGCAGCCTCCATTAGTTCATTATCGCACATCAAGTCTGTGTAATCGCAGAAGTCTTGCAGAGATACTCAAGATTCTTGAGTTGTGAAGCGCACCTCCATGTGTTCTACAGGGCGAAGCTGTCTGTAAGTATCCAACATCCAGAGCATGTTCCCGTAATTTTGTCGCGGTCATTGTTAACATGACTATAAGTGAAGTAGTTATGTCAAATCTGATGATGATGAGTATTCTGCTGAATAGTGACCTCAGGCAATTGTGCAGAGAAAATTGTCGTTGCTTACTAGTGCTTCTTAGTCTTTCCGATATTTTTTTCTTTATAGTCCTACAGGAGATTACGACAATTCGGTCAGGGCGAAGGCAAAATATGTGCTAACCAGTTTATGAAAATGAGAACAAAGGTCTTTCTCTAAGTGAAATTCCACCTGATGTTGGTAGATTGCAACGCTTACAGTATACTCGTTACCATACTCGGCTTTGAACATACACCTAGCTTTCAAACGGTCTTCAGTTAACAATGTGTTTAGTTGTTACTCCTTTGCTTTTCGTGTCCGTTCAGCCCATGTAACTTGAGGAAGCGATGATTTTTCGTTCATATTGAATAAGCAGCAATGACTCCGTGCATGTAAATTTAAGACAGTAATAAACTGACGATGCTCTAAGCCGTTTATCACGAAAACTAGTTCGACGAATTCAGATGCCCTGATAACATGGTCTCGAGATGTAAGACATTCCTTCGAAATCTACTCACGAACTAAGCTTAAAATTAATCTCAAAATAGATTTCTGATCGCGCACTACTATCACGCAAAGCTGCAGTTGTGAATACACACCATCCTCAGTTTACGGCTTTCCAGCCAAAAAATTCCACTCGCACGTCATGGCTTATCTCTTAACCTGGCTTGACAATGTTGCTTCGTCGTACTTAGATTAAATGTTTTACCGTTTATCTAAAGTTAACGCCAAAACCAGCAAAAAACCAACCGGAAACTTCGGACTTATCCAATTACGGATAGATACTATCAGCTGAACACAAACAGTTAAGAACCCGAAGAACCCGACCTTCATGCTAGCACCGTCGAAAATAATCTCAGCCTCATTTGTCAGAAATGAAGTTTCCACATTAGTTCACCATTCAACTTATCAATCTATATGGGTTAAAGTGGAAAACTTCCGCTAGTTCAATGTTTCATAAGTGGGTACAAGGCTGGGAGCTCATACTTCATTGGTCGGTTCGGTTTTCATCACACGTCATGTAATCGTTAGATTTCTTGAAACTTAATCATGAAAAAGCTTCTACAGTACCATTCTTTAGGATCACAGCGTCCACAAAGGAACAATAAAACTTCTGAGAAAATGAGCTCAGCAATGCCTTAATTGTAAACCTAGATGGAGTATTAATAACCACAGTGGGCTATCATTCTGCGAGGGGAAGAAAATGTCTAACGAGCAGCCGAGGCCCTAACTTAAACAACTTCTTCTCCTGACCTCACAGATCGTTTCAATTTTCGAAAGTGGTGATTTTCCGAGCGATATCTCCTGTTAATATGAAGCAATTGAGAATTAGATTGCCCGGAAATCTTCGGTGAAGATCAGGAAATTCTAGCTGAGACTCGTAGGCAAAATTTCTAAGGCCTAATGCTGTCTTTGAGGCTGCTTACTAAGTATGCCATAAGCAGCAAATACTAGGGAGTTGGCGTACTCAGGCAGAAAGCGGAAAGAGACCTTCTAAAGAGTTTGGAAGATTTTTCTGTTCATACGGCAGATTGTCCGTTTTGTCATGCACACTACGGTACATCCTTTAGCTGCCTTTTCATGATGACAAGAGAAGGACAAGTTAGACGACAACCGGATACTTATGCCTTTATTGAAGTCTACTTTGGCAATCAAAACAGCCGTTTGAACATCATGTGCAGTGAGTCCGTTTCTATAATCTCCATCAAGCGACATGTGCGCACACCTTTCGTTATTGATGGAAGACATCAGTCCTGTGACCACTGCTTGACAGAAATGGGGTCAGCTTGAGGAATGGTGAGATCATGCGAGTTACAAACATCGAGCTTATCCGCAAACAACAAAGGGTTACTGAAGAGTAATTCTGAAAAGTCAGTGATATAAATTATAAATGCTAACGGCCTAAGTGCCGAACCTTCAGGCACACCCGATGGAGTGGGTGCTTAAGAAGGCAAGGTAGAGCCAGATTTAGCCCAAAGGTTACACTGTATAGAACCAATGCTATCTTATGGTTAATTTAATCGTAAACACCATTTGTCCCTATTTTATATGCGTGTGAACAGCAAGGAACTGGGCGATATGTTTTAGCGAAGCGAAGAAAGATGGCGTCGGAAGTAAGGTCGTGGTTTTCAGTAAATGAAATCAAATCTGGAACACTCAGAAGCGAAATTTTCACTCTCAGAAGATCCGACAGACAGTGAGAAGGGGAGCTTTGGAATCTCCATGCACTTGAGACCAATAATAGATGGGACAGAATTGGTGACAAAAAATCTGTGAGTGAAAGTTCGCGGTCGCTGAAAATGGTAAAGCGTGTCCACTAATAGCCTCAATATGAGTATCAGCAGGCTTCAAGAAAACAGAAGGTTCCGGCCGCTTTACTCAATAAAAGATACAACACCACCCGTGTCGACAATAAAAGAATGTTTGGGATCACTGTTAACAGTAAATGACCGTTATATGATGAGTAGAATCAACGGAACTAGTGCAAATTACTGTAAGTGCAGTGAGGTGGAAGTCAAATGAGTGAGTTTCTTCTCCTAAAGAACTCTGGACAAAATAAGTCCTCGGGATGCGACAGACGGTTTGAATGTGATCTATTTTGCCGCACTTACGGTATTTAAAGTTGAGAAATGGGTACGAAAGTTGAAAGTGTTTATGACCACATGACTCACAGTTATAACAACATTGGACGAAATTCGGATTAGAATGATGTGGTTTACCTGCTGTGTTTCTGTGGTAAGTCACCTTTTTGAATTGCCACTGTTGTTGGCGTGCCTGTGTAGTGACCAGCGATCGTGTGGCTTCTCTAAGGATCCCGGCTGCAATCGTGGTTCATTACTTGTCTGTTCTGCACATATGATTCTGTGTACGCCTGCTATAGGAGGCCTGATATGAACTCAGTACCACTTTCTTCAACCGTGCAACTAATTGCATGCAGCGAATGTTTGCTCCTCTTATAACGACCCATCTATTCCTCCACTATTCAAGTTCGTTTGACCTGGACCTTTTCGAACGTTGTTTAACGCACTCGAGGTTTCTACGCACTTCTCTCTTGGCGGGCTTTTGAGTGTCGCCGAATGGAATGGGGCCCATCTCGCGCTTCCCTTCTTTCTTCTGTTGGTTGCTGCCGTTGGTCCCAGATTAGGCTAGAACTAACCGTTCATCATATTTCCCAAAATTGCTGGAGATATACGGTTTGCCTTCAAACCCTGACGCGTTCTTTCAGTTCGATGTCTGATAGGACTACGTTTTGACTGCTCTTCAGGAAAGGTGTTTCAAAATGTTAGTGGACGAGGGTCGAGCGCATACTCACTTGACCACTACACCTACTTCCCAACACTTGGCGTTGTATAACATCGCTGGTTCTTCATTCACTACGGCTTCAACATTCTGAAATTGTTCACGGAGAGCTCTGGGTGGGTGGGAAGATGCCTCCTTCGGTAGTAACAACATCTATTGAAGGCCAGGGGAGTTGATTCCTGCAAATATTCGATCCGTTACCTGAATCTGCAGTTAACTACCGGAATTACAGTTTGTTGCCGGAGTTTGAATTAGGATAAACGCACGCAATTATTGACTCTTTCCTTAGTAAAGTATAGAGTTTCGTTATTCCTGTAGCATGAAAGCCGACGGGCTAAAGTTGTTTGAATGGCAGACGCTTCAACGCATCTTACGGGAACGAAAGAGACGAATCTGGAAACGCCAGATCTCTGATCAAAGCATACGCAATCATAACAATGACTGTTAGGAAGTACGACGTGTTCGATTCTCCATTCACATCTTTACGGGTAACCCGCCAAATTTCGGAGCGTTCCAGATAATCTTCTAATCCTCGTAAACTTGACTGGGCGTTCAGGTTTTCCAACTAGCTAAAATCCATCGAAAGAAGTACCATAAAGGCGACGTCGGTTCCGGTAGTTGGGAGTACACAGTAGTAACTGGAAATCTACTTAGCTCAAGCCCAGATCTAGTTTCTACGCAATAGTAACATCGCAGAACGTCATCCAATGAAATCGTAATGCAATTGTGACGTGCACTGGTGACAAAAACCGATAAGCACGAGCCAGAGATCCAGTAACTCATGCACACAGCTTGTACGGTCAAAAACTTCAATGGTGTCAATCGCTTGACAGCGAAATGCGTTACATAGTCTGTATGTGTACAACGTAATTACTCATGCATTAAAATAACAATGACATGCCTGAGCAGTAGATGTTTGAAAGGCGCTTATGGAATTGGAAAGGGTGACTCCGGAAACATCCGGTTTTCGATCAAGTCATAAGCGGCCTTGCCAATGACTAAGAGAAACTGTTGTATTCTCTTATCCCATTTCATTTGTCTACTTGTGATACGCCCGGTTTCATTGTTCCAAGCAATATTCGATTCACCGTGGACTTGAATGGGTGTTCTGATTCGCCAAATTGTGAGGATCCCTCATAAGAAGTATTCTGTTCACGACGCCAGTTGCGGTAGTTGGGACTACGCAGTATTAATAAGAAATGCACTTGACCCTAACCGAGAGCTAGTTTCTACGCAGCAGTAATGAGGCAGCACGTTGACCAACGAAATTTTATTATAATTAGTGTTGTGCAGAATGTAATTATTCATGCTGTAAGACAACAATAACACGTGATGTTGCGTTGAGTTACAATCACTTCAAACTTTCCTTACCAATTCTACCGGAGGTTCCGCGGAACTTGAAAGTCCCAGAACAAATTTAGCAGTAAAGTTGTCTTTCTTGGCACTGTCCTTGAAATACGGAGTCGTTTTCAAGGGAACTTTCGTTTAAGTGCTACAGTGAACGTCACAACAATGGTTTGCAGAACCGGAGGATTTGCCGGCACCCTCTTTTTGTAGAATTGCCTCCAGAACATTTCTGACAAGTTAGTTTAGCCAAACGTTAAAAATGAGATCACGAACAGCCACGCGGCCCCTTCAGTGCATTACGGCGTAACACAGCGTGGTGCGATGTCGTTGGCGCTATTTTGGTTTTGGATTGTGTAATTTGTACGCTCGTCTTACTGGACGTTCGGCTCACACTTGGTTCTGTCGTGCGGTTTTACAGGACAATCATTGTAGTAACCAGCGACTGAGTGGCTTCCCTGAGAAACCCGCTTGCAACCGTGCTTTGCTGTCTGTCTGCTCTCTACGGACGGCTCCATGTGTGTCTGCTATGGAAGGCTTGGTATGAACTCAATGCCACTTTCTTCAGCCGTGCAACTAAATTGCAGTCAACGAATGCCCACGTTCTCCTAACGATCCATGTACCACACTGTTGCGTAGAAGTCCGATTGTAAATGGTGTGCAAATCAATAAATAGAGTTCGTTTGCAGACTCGCCGTTTCCTTAGTGTGAGTTACGATTTGCGTTAGCACAAGGCTGGGGAAAACTGGCGTACGAACCGAGGAGCTAGCATCATCATAAAGTCGTAGATTCTTAAACGACAAGGAAGGTCAGTCCTGTATCTGGTTCTTAGGCTCGTATTGTGGAAGGCCCGAAAATTTTACAGTACCTAAACCAGTCAGTGGCGAAGCGGTGAATTTTGACTTTCGTGATGTTCTTCAGCAAGACGCTTCTAGAGCGCTCGGCGGTCTAATCAATTGTCAGAGGACAAGATGTAAGGGGTTCTTCAGCCTTCTTGACATGAACAAGTTACACACGATGGAAGCTAACGGTATCCCGAAAACCACTATGTCAATGAGGTATTTACGGTTCTCTTGTTGGTACAACGTGAAAGAACTTTCACATGATCTGTTGAAAAGGCGTCGTGGTGAATGCACGTAACTAAAAACGTGAGTGCAGTCGTAGAAGTATTGTGGTGCGAAACACATGCTCGGTTTGATGGTGGAGACGCTCGTGTAAGACAGACAGAAAGCTTCGTATCGGAGGGTATACGTGGCAAGAGAGAAGTAAACAACAGGGAGGCAGGGAAAAATTTTTAGTCTTTAAAAGCATGGAACCGCCCTTGAAGAACATGGATGCCAGGCAGGGATTTTGCACAACACATTTCGCCGACTTCTGCAAGGATTGTCTTTGGCTGATGATAGAAAGGCTCGATTATTCCGTTCGCTGCAAATTGGTACGCAGGGTTAGACGAACGGTGGCGTCTAAGGAGCTTTACTACTTTTGTGAAACTACCACTTTCAACCTGGAGCCTCGTTCGATGATCATGGTTGGGTAGCCATATGATAATGTCCAACGTTTCACGAAGGCGTGCGCCACGGTGCGTGAGTCGATGTCAGGAATAAGGTAGGATTCTGCTCACCGACTGAAGCGGTGGACCACTGTTAGTATATGGGTCACGCCATCGGGAGTGGACAGAGGACCTGCAATCCCTAACTGAAAATGTGCAACGTGGATTGTAATCGTGAAACACTGACTAATCGGGGTCAAAACATGACAAAGGATTATAGCCTGTTGACAAACCAAGCAGAAATGCGCACAGGTTTTAATGTCCTTGTGTATGCCGGATCACATTTATCACATTTTGAGATGGGTGACGTTATGCAGAGTACTAGAAAAGCCGCGTTGGACGTCTAATAGCATAGCTACGCGATGGTGTTTTGGAGAAGCGCAGCAATGAATCGTTCTGGCTTTCCTGCCGTGAAGGTTAACCCGCAAGGCACAAATGTTTATGTACGCCAGAGGAGCGAACTCAGACTGAAGTGCTTTGTGAGCTCAAGCGATTAAAATGAATGGTTCAGTAGATAATGTAGGCTGATGAATTCATAGAGAAGGTTGAATAGGTTTGGTCAAGGCGCTTCCCGTTCCCCCTTACACGTCTAGTTTTTTGCTAGGGTAAACGTTCTGCAGTGATTCGCTGAAAACGCTTCGTACCCGTATTCGAATTTTACTCCATTTTCAACTATATTTGTACATTTGTTAAACGATTCTAAACCCAATGATTTTAATCCGTCTCACCATCATCACAATCCAGTTTTTGTGGTGAGCTTAGTTGCATTATAAATGAGACCCAACTGTGAAAAGTCAAAGCTTCGGCCGGATTCGAATCGGCGACAGACAGCATGCCTCAACACTGCAGACGCTGTGTCACCTGGGCTACGAAGCCACACCAGGAGCTCGGAAATTTCACATTTGGACTCTGCTACCCATCCGTGCCAATGTCTCATATGGAATCCAATAAATTATCCGACAGGATATCTCAAACAGTTCGCGCTGGAATCTACCAACGCCACTGCTGAGCATAGAAATTGTATTACTAGTAAGTAGTGTGGCAATCCCAGAATTTGCTAATCTCACCGCAGACGCTTCCTCCAGTCTACACACCGAGGGGTTTTCAGCCTCATTCGGTCTAAGACCAGACAAATAGCTCAGCAACAAGAGGCTTTCCCACCCTGACTTCCTCTGACCTTTCCGGCTGCCCAAGGTTCGTATCCCTCATTCTTAATCCAGTATACTGTACGACACGACCACGCCAAATTCTCGAACATTTGTCAAAAACCCGTGTTCGACCTCACACTCTCGGTCTCGTACTACAGAATACACGTTACCTTTGAAGTGACTAATCATCATCACGTTTGTCGTGGTGTGATCTAGGATAGACTAAATCCAGTGTACACTGCCAGCGTAACCTAGCCATCTTGTTACTGTAGATATGCGATTCTCCGAAGTCCATTTGAGTAGTGTCTGTCCGGTGCCAATTTACGATAGAAAGACTTCCTTGCTCATCTGGGTAGATCTCATTCATTGATTGATTTCTAGTTCCATAGTAGATACTAGTCGTGACACTGTTACCAGAACGTTTCAGTACCACTGAGCAGCCAGTTTTGGTGCAAATTCTGTGCTTACCATAGACGGGATCGCGAAAGTTCAGTACAATCTCCTCCGTGATTTGAAGTGCATGCCTGGACGGTCTAGTGGGGCTTTGCCATCGACAGTTAGAGACATAACTAGCAGTTGAAACCTTCAGCTAACTCCGCTGAGTATTTGGTCAACAGTCATTCGCCGAAAACCGTGAACTACCTTTACAACTATTGGAAACATGAGAAATCTTTTACCATATCTCATACGGAAACGCGCATGGTCCATCCGTGTTTCGCGTGATTAGCACACGAGGGTTTAATCGACGTAGTCTACTGGGACAATTAGTATAACCACTTCACTTTCGACCACTCCGGGTTAGTTCACAGCGAAACAAGTATTTGAGCCTCAGTAGGGCTGGAAACACGTTGCCACCAGTATCGATCGTCTGAAATTCATTTATATGGATAACGATTGGATGTGGTTACATGAAAATTCATGACAAACATTTCCCCGGTTACTCCTCGACGTGCTTTGGGGTCTCATCGGGTACACTACTCAGCTCCCCAAAAACAATCACAGACACCAGTTCACCGCCGCTGCATCAAACCGTTAACACAGACAGACATTAATTTGCTGACAGTTTTCACTATATCGTTTCAGTGTAAATTAATATTTTACTTCCGAATATTGACGCTTCGTTTAATACCGTACTAGGTTGTTCTCACAACACTGGTGAATGGCCCCATTGCTGAAACACTCCTGTTGGATTGTGTTTCACCTCCATTGGTTCGCAGCATCAACTAGGCTCAGTACATCTAGATTGTTTCGTAACAGCGTTCGACAATTCATGAATATTCTCTACTCTCAGTGAGCCCTATACACGATTTCGCTCAAAATTCTCTATCGGGACTTATTGTAGTCCACCCTTCCAACATATGTCGTTAGGTTTGTTTTCGAAAGAAAAGGGTTTCGCTACTTTGCCGCTCCTCCGTATACTTAGTCGGCATCGGGCGACTGGACTACAGACCTCATTTCACAGGCTTTCCAACCTGATCCCTATGGGTACTCGAGACGAGGACGGATTCCGCGTAAGCCATCCGTGGCAACGATTGTGTACGAGCCTCCTCTTGACCCGGTCACCATGGTACCGCCGACCGTACATACTGAGCTGCATACTCAAACACCGGTCTAAATCAATAATGTTCGCAAACCAGTTAATTAAGTAGTTAACTACAATTACGGTTTGCAAAATCCGAATCCTCTTCTCACCATAAAGTTGTTGACCCCAACTTATCTGTCGTTATCCTTGTTGGTCTCAGCGCAGGCAGCATGGCCCTAAAAATAGCGGAGGCCACGTAGCGCTTGTGTGAAAGAAATAGACTGCACATTTGTTCTCCATCAGGGCAAGGATGAAAAGACTAAATCCGCACTGACTTTGACGGGCAGTATGAGGGACAGTCTCGCCTATACCTGAACTCAGTAGAGCTGCACTGCCATTTTCTCATGAGCTCCGCTACTTTGAGGGTGCTACATGGGTTATCGAACTACTCCAATTGCATCTAGAAATTATGTCGTTAATTACTTTACGGAAAACAGCAGCTAGTTTAGTCCACTTAATTGTGTGAATAAACTCGCCTCCGTTACCACTTCAGTAGGACCAATGGTCGCGTTTGCTCGGGTTGCATACCAGACGGAAGGTAAAAACTATGAAACCGTAGATTCTATGAAAGTTAAGAAGCGAACATACATTACCAATCATATCACAGTTCTGACCTCTACAAACCGAGGCACCTTCTGGCATGATACACCAGAAAACAGTTTGAGAACCGCCACACCACACCAAACGAGACAGGGTCAACCGTGACAAACGAGGAAGCGAGTCAGAAACGTGATCATGTGTTCTAAAATGAACGCTGTATGTCCAATCCTGAATTCCCTCAAAATCTGTCTAAGTTCGAACATCCTGCGTGTACTCAATAGTGGCATGAACACCGATAAACTGGAAAAGCATTATGTGCGTCAGATCATCAGGTCATTAACCTACTAGAAGGCCTTTTCCCCGAATATCTCAACAGCAAATAAAAATTCAGTAGGCTACATACAACACGTTTGAATGCAGTCTGAACAAAAAGAATCAATAAATTTCATTTCGCGTTAATCGAAACAACCTATTCACAATGTATGCATAAAAACAACTGTGTTGACTACTGGTTAATTGTGATGGGGTGGCAAACGAAGGCACCATTCAGATATATGATCATGAACATTGGTATCACCGACAATCAGAATCCAGAGGGGAATAAACAATCAGATAAACATGTAAGTGAAGATAGGGGATGAGGAAAATGTCGGCCTGAGATAGAAAGCGCACTGGTTGAAGAAACGGTAGAATTGGGTACACTGAAAGAATTTAATGCACAGAACCGGGTTTGAAAAACTGCCTACGGGAGGTGACATGTGTGTGTGTGTGTGCCAGTCATGGAGTTTTGTACAAGCCCAAAACAGCATTGTTTGTAGCACTCCACAAGCTCAGTCATCCACGTCACAACAGTCTTCCAACAAAGCAGCTTGATCGTAGTATTGCATAGCCAAGCGTCCTTGCATCGCTTCAGTTGCACCATCCGCGGCAGATTCGAACAACTCATCTGTTATAAAGGCGGATCAGGGCGAGGCATAAGAAGACAAACACAACGAGCAAGAGACAAGGCGAAAGCAAGTAAAAAGACGTAAATGTAGTTTGTAAACTCCCCACTGAGTGGGACGTACACGACTCACCCCAATCCTACACGATTACAGCGACGAAATTCCAAAACAGATGTTGCATAATAAATCTCCACTTTTTTGCACACTTAACGTTCAGCACTCTATTACAACTTTCAACCCTGTGAGAATTCGGCAAACGCATACGGCACGTTGGAAAATAATCTCAACTGCATGCAGAAGAAAGAAAATCATTGTCTACTAATCTACTAGTCTCATAGGTACGCACAGTGAGCTGCGATAGTCACCTCTCAGTAAAATCATCTGGTTTCGGAATATAACCTAAAAGCACATTGGCCAACCTCAAGGATGTGTGGTCCTCACATGATGATTCTGGTTTCCGATTGACTTGAATGGTCGGCGTAGAATGACCAAAACACATCACACGCGTAACTGTATTCGCGTGTTTACTTCTCTTGCTCCTATTCCAGAGACCGATGCAGAGGGAGGATAAGAAAACGCCCTGAACGAATAGATCGATCGTCCGTTACTGAAGCCACCTTCCAAACTCCCCCTTATATACGTACTGTCTCCTCAAACATTCCCATTCCGTGTACCTTTTTCGTGTAGTATTTGCTTGTAATAACAACTGTGCCGTTGTTCTCCCTGTGTTCCGTGATCGTGGTGTTGTGACGAGCGTGACTTGTGGCTAGTGTTTCGTGTGTTCGCCGTTTGAGTGTCCATTATTTGAAGGCTCCTCTCTACATTTCGGCTCGTGTTCAGTCGACCGTGAACTTGTAACTGTTTTGTGCACTACGGGCGCGCTAGTCCAATTTTCTCATAACCGCAAATGGCACCCGCAGCATGACGTTAATCAATCTCGACGTTATACGGCGCCAGAAAGCTTGCCATAAGTTAAACGCAAAGATGGTAACATAATCAAGATCATCGCCTGTATGTTTCTGAAGTTTGATTGATAGTTTTCACTCAAAACTCCACAACAAATATAATGTCCCACGCCGTTCGAACGACAGTCGGAGACAGCATTCCCAGGTACAACTGTTAGCCCGTGAGGGACATCAAGGAAGGTACAGCTTGATCATAGAGTCGTCACTCATTGCTGTTAATTTACGCACACAGCGTTGAATGATCCGAATATGGTAACCACAGTGGACGATGATCTCTTCATGTTTATCTTAACCCTGTGGGATTTTGTGAACAGCACGATAAGCTTTCGGATTAGGCGGTCGTTTACGCGACATTTCGACATTCTTTGGAAAATTTTCCACGTCAGCAGGCAAACGAGATTTAGCGCCATCGTGCGAAAACATGTCAAGCATGAGCACGACAAGATGATCAGATTACTGTGTCCATATTGACAAGGTGCATGTTTCGATTTGGTGGCCTGTTGCTTGCATTGTTATGTATGAATGATGCTCGCGAGAGGTATGTAAGATTGCAGCATTGCACATATGGGCGTGTGTTCGACCAGCTCCATAAACTTCCAACATGGGAGATCGGGAGGTTTACCTCAGGATCAGCACCACACGAACTCCACGGATAATGAGGAAAATCACACCAGTCTCAGCGTTCATGTGGCAGTCATACCCATGCTCACCCGGTCACCAGACAGACAGACTAACTAGCTTAACTAAAGCGTGAACAGTAACCAATCGGAGGCGGCTGTGCGCCCAATGATGGCATGAAAAAACGATTTCACTAAGCAAATGTTTACATGCATTCAACTTAGAATACTGGCACATTTTATATGAAGAAAAACGGCATACGGACAACCCCAAATTTGTTGAAAGATCTCCTGATAGTTCGTGCGGTCTATTCTATGCTCTGCGCTTTAAAAGTATAATCTATTTGTAAAACGAATGCGAGCAAGCATGCAGTGCTTGAATACCATTACCTTCCCCAAACTGGCTCGCATCTGTTGAGATGACTAGCCCAGCAGCATGCAATTTTGACTGGACGGATTTCGAAAAACTGTGGATATGAGATCGCCCGAATGATGAAAAATACGGTCTACGATCGTTGCCAGGCACTCCTCATGCCAATCGTGTTTTTATGACAAACGGAATTCTTTATCAGAATCACCAACGGTTTCACAAATTCACTGCACGCGGCCACTAAACAAAGTGGTCACCAATCAACAACACTCTAGTCCCACCGGTAACTGAAGTCAGTGGGCATCACCTGCCAGAGTCAGAGAATTTGCAACCACCAAGATCGAAGACTGGGAAAACCGTGTAACACGATAGTGCCGCAAGTAACTAATGATGACTGCAAGCCTTTCAGACTATTCTTACTACCGCTAAATGTGCAGTCATTGTGATTCAGATAGACTTGTGATAGCAGTGCTCAGTTAAACACAAAGCTGTACGTTGGTTATGTTGATAACAGGTGACATGAACTGGAAATTGAAACTAACATTCATGTTGGCCGGTCCCTGTCCGAAATCGGGACAATCTTGTGGGCTTAGCAGAAGTATCCAACATCCCAAATGTTGTCACCAAATGAAACCATGAATAAATCAGTCGTCAGTGGGTTTCGTTATAAATGGGAGAAAAGCTGATAATTGTGAACGGTCCACTTTCAGCCATGGAGCTTCGAATATGAGAAAAACTAACAATGCGGATTACAGACTGGAACGTGAATATCACGAAACCATAAGAATAAATAAGACGTACATGCTTTGGCACGATCACGTGCTAAGCCGTAACCTCCTTTGGCATACATCTCAGCAAGACGGCCGTGCAAGCGATAGACCGGCCAATCCCCTGTCATCGAATCATAGCCAGCCAAGCGGCCAGTTGAGTCTTGTTCGCGACACATGTCAGTTTTGGCAGCCATCTCGTACCAATGTACAGCAGCCACCCAGTCTGGAGAAGGTGGAACAAGTGGTGAAGGGTAGACGCCAGTGTAATTCATTTCGGCCAGATACAGCATCGCTCGGCGATCGTTGGCAGCTGCGGCAGTCGATACAAGCGTCAAACCACGAACACTTGCCTCTAAGGGATCAGGCTATGGGTTTTCATGAGCAAAAAAAAATAAAAGCGTGAAAAGTGACCGAATAATAAACGGTACATTCGAGTAAAAAGCAGCCTCCTAGGTGAGCAAGAACAGTTAGGCAGTCTTAAGGTCACCGCTGGATTAGACACAGTCTTCGTACGCTGCATCAAATTTTGATTCATTGAATTTCAGTTGTGAAATGCAACCGGCTGAAAAATGCGGTTGCAGTGGTCAGCCGACAACACTGCGCATTCCACATCGTAAGGTAGTATGGCTATGCTTATGTTATGGAACGCACTATGCACAACGGTTCGGCAGTTTGGACACAAGTGTCACTCTTCGCTGGTGTCGGTAAGGCCTGACAGAATTATCCTCGTCCTTGTAGCGACAACTAAAACATTTGTTACGCACATCAGTAAGCAAGACAGTTGTTTCTGGCTCCAAACTAAACTTTACATCGTTTACAATGGTATTTTCTCATTAGTTTAGTCGTGTAGAAGGCGTGAATGTGACATGTTCCTTCATTCAGATTAGCGCAACGTTTTCCATATGAATAAAGGTTGCACGCAACTGCTTACTCTATTGGCAAGATGATGGTCGTCAATGTGTATAATTCAGTGTCGTTTGTTTGCTCAGCTGTGCACAGCTGTGATCCACACGAAAGTTGTTTTGATTGTTTTCCCCTGAGTACATAGCTCTCACTTTTGTTTCTCTACAGACAGCATTTAGACCACTTTGCTTCATCATAACATAAGTCGAACACCGTACCGCATTGGCCGTCGCGCAGGATGAACCGGTAACCCTATCGGATGTTCGCAGCAGGGTGGATAGGCGAAAATATGCAATTACCAAATCCCCCACCTTCACCTACCCTAATGACCTTGCCAGCACAACTCCAAGACCAGACAACGCTCACCCGAGTCCTAGTAACACGGCTACCAACCTGAGGCACGCCCTGGGACACGAGGCGCGTGCCGTTGAGACATACAATAAGCGCACTCTGCTTGATCAATACAGCACTACAAGACGGCCGGCGCGCCGATCGCTATGCAATTGAGCCGCCACATCACCCACGTAGCGGCCTTGAGTGAGACAAGGCTTGCAGACCAAGGCAAGCTTCGGGAAACAGGTACTGGGTACACCTCCCACCGGATAGACTATCCTGCAAAAGGAGTCCGGGAGGAACGGCGTTTGTTTCGTAGTCACTGACCCCATCAAAAATTTGGTGATAGGCGAACAGCAAAGCGCCATCCGCCAAATTCTGTCCATGCGCCTGCGAATCGGTCGAGGTAAGTGTGCCACATTTGTTAATGTTTATGGTCTACCTGTGTGCCCAACTGCTGAAACGAAAGACCAGTTCTACGATCAACTGTCCGCCACCGTCCGGTCAGCACCGGTGAATGACCGGCTGTTTGTTCCGGGTGATTTGAACACTCGAGTCCGGTGCGACTCGGTAGCCTGACTGGGAGTCCTAGGACACTACAGCGTTGGTTCAGTAAACGAGAACAGTGATCGTCTGCCCCACCTGTGTGTTACTCACGAGCTGACTACCACAAACGCCTCATTCCAGCTGGATGAGAGCGACATCACGAAGTGGACTCGCCCACGAAGTAGTCATCACCATTTGCGTGATTACGTGATTGCGCAGTAGCGCGACATTCGAGAAGTGCGTATCACATGAGTGATAAGGGGAGCTAAATGCAGTGTAAATCATAGGTTGGTCAGGACCAAATTGTCCATTCACGTATGCAAGCCTGATTATTCTGGATCCTCGGGATAACAGCAGAAGCTGGGTGTCAAGTGATTGGAGAACTGTGAGACGACGGTTGCTTTTTAAAGTGTTGTTGCCGCTCTTCTGCAAGATGCACCTGTACCCGCCATTCCCGAGGGTATATGGCAACAGCTGACGTGACAGGTCACGGCAGTAGCCATTGAGACGGTAGGTTTGGAACGCCAGAAACGTCCGCACTGCTTCGACGACAACGCGGCTATCTTCAGCTTGATGCGAGAGAAGAATGAGGCGTTTGCCGCCTCCATAATGGGCTCGGATAGTGAAGAGAAGAAAGCGGCATTCCGGCTTACTGTATTATCCCTTGAATTTCCTTTATAAGCCAGCTGCGCATTTTTCTTAACTCCGTTAAAACACATCACTGAAAAATAAGCACCGGATATTTTTTTCTTCACGTAATGAACTGAAGTTTCGCAGGTAGACACCTCTCGCCGACGGCTGCTTAGCCAAATTGGTGCTAAATGACGCACATTCTGTGAACAGACCACATATCCCATTGGAAAATATATGGGGCTTGCGCCAGAATGCTTGCTGCACTGTAATTCCGTCAAATCATTTCGTTTCGCCAGAGAGGTTTTAGGTTGCAAGACATCAACCGAAATGCCTAACCGTCATCACAGAATTGCTTCAACGGGTGATTGCTGTTCCGGGAAAGAAAGGGTTAACTGCTGACCGACGAACATTCCTATCTAATGTCCACCATTTTTTCGACTTCTGTAAAGCTCACCCTAAAAGTGTCCACAAATAACAAAATCCGAATATTACGATGCGGGTAATGAACGGACATAAGTACGTAATGAGGATTACTACAGATACAATATTCTCGAATTTACGCTGAACCGAACTATTACCCATTGTTATGGCATAAAATTGAAAAAATAAGCCTCGGAGATGAATAATGGGGTTGAAAACTTTGGCCACTTTGAGTAGGCGGCAGTTATTGAAGAAGTACAGGTCCATTTGACGGGCTTGCAACACGCACCAGCAGTCATAGTTTATCAGCTTTAAGTCACAAGTGTAGTTCCGACTAAAGGAATCTTTTTATCGCCAATGAACAACTTTTACAAGCCAAAGGCCAAATGCACGATTTGACTTGTGGTTCTCAGTCAGTAACAGCAGCTGCGAGTCGCTGACCTCAAGTGACTCAGGAGAGCAGACGGTCCGAGCGTAAAACCCTTATTAAACATTGTTGTAAAACTGTCACAGCCACTATATGGTCTGTCAACATCAAACATTTGTTAAAAATTCTGAATAAATCTTCAAGGTGGAAGAATTATTTATAATCTTTCAGACCGAAACGTTCGGTTAGCTATTTTGGAGATCGGTGTAATAAAAAACACCTTTTTCGTTGTCTATGCTACCATTTTAGGAGATACCGGAAGATTGCGGGTTGAGTCTGGAAATATTCCATAAAATCCATCATCCACTGATAAAAACGAGATGTTTGACACTCTGGTTTCATGACTGTCTGCTGAGCTATAAAACAAGATAAGACATCTGCGTGATCAAAGCTCGATACTCCCTTGAAAGGGAACTCGAGACTGCAAAGAGCAATTCAGTTACATTTTTATACCCTGAATACGACCGTAAGACTTGCTGTTCTCACTTTGCTTTTATGGTTGAACTGAACGTGTATGAAACATGCAGGATTGTGGGTGTGACACATCGCTGAATTTGTGTAGGATAGCCAACCCTACAATGTACTTGAATGCATTTGCTGCAACCATGGTTTTCAAATTTGAGTTAAGAGCTAATGAGAGTTGCTCAACACGTACGAACCAAGGCTGACGCGTTCTGACTGTAGCCATGGGGAATTTCTGGGGACGTAGGTGATTCAATGATACACAAGCATCACGCATATGAGACGACAAAATATTGCAAAAATTCACACAACTTTGGACTGATTGGAAAAGAATCTCATCTGAGCAAGATGCATCGATGTTCAGCAAACATTCTTTCCACGTGAAAGGTGTGCAATACCACCAAATCACTACTGATCAGCAGGGGTGTAGGCCGGACTGAAAGAGGCTAAAGGCTACAACAGAACTCAGTTCGTTAACGGATAAAAGTATCTTATACTCAGTCTCGAGTTGGATGGATTGTTACAGTAAATTTTCGCATTACATGTATGATGCTCGTACAGCACTGAATGTGTTATCCAAATAGGTAAACACGCACGCTAAAACAGGCAGCATCGTGTCATCGATTTGCTGAAAAACCACCGAAGTATACTTCAAACCCAACGGCAAGTGACTGCACTGATACAGCTTATGATGTATTAACATTTACGAAACACCTATTGCATGTGTTCACTTGATATGCACAGGTCCTCGGGTGGAAACAGAATATACTGATGAGTTTTTAATGCTTAGTTCAGATCGCCTGAGAAGACACTGTACAATCGTAGGGACACATTTAATTTTAGGATTACAACTACCGCGGTTAATCGTACTGATTAACTTACTGGATGGACCGCTCGCATGTGTACAAGTCATTTCAACCTATTCTTCAATAAAACATCAGCTTTAGAAGAAAAAATTGATATTGCACCTTTTTAAGGGTATGAGGTAACCAGTCCCTGTGTACATTAGCCAAGAGTTGCCTCGAAGATTCTTGGCACCGTCCACCCTTCAACGCTTTCTGTCTACTATAGACTCAACATTCTAATGAGAAGACACTTCTAACAGCTGGGTCGGAATCTGCGGATGAACAGTATGAAAAATGAAATGGCTGGTCCGTGCATAATCAGATCTGCGTAGACGATCTCACACTTCCTTTAGGATACATCCAATACTAAAGACCTTATTTACAGTCAGGCGCAAGTTCGTGCATTTAACATGTCTACATACTTTTCGTGATTTGCGATGTCATTAACTACTTCCATAAAAACAACACTGGAACGATTACTATAGTAGTTCAGAGTTATACAAAACGTCCAGATGACAGTGCTTTTCGCAGTAAACCTAGTTATGCCCAGACTTTCCGCATCTTAGACATCACTGGTCACACAATAGACAAACGCGTTCAAAGTGCCATTCTGCACAGTGCCCAAACACATCCGAAGACCTTTCTGGAAAATTCCCGCTTTTCTCGTGGCAAAAGCGCTTATGGCCGTTTCATTGTTTGCGCCTGATTTCCACCAGGGTCGTGTCGTCTTTGAGATTAACTAACCACTGGTACTCAGCCGCAACATCTACTATGTCACAGTTGGACTACTGTTCGGATGTGGGAGAATTCGCGTATCAATAAACAAGCGTGAATGCAACAATTAACGCTTGAAACTTATAACTGGCAAGGTTATGACTCGCAGTTTTCTTACACCGGATGCCGTTAAAAAGTCCCCACAATTCCGCATATTTAGTTGCAAGCAGAGAATGAGTACTGGACAATAGTGTACGTGTACTGCAAATGAGAGCTGAACACCACGCAGAGTCGAGGGAAGAACATTAGCGTGGGTTTTTTTAAACAAAGTGTAGTTAAGATACTGAGCCTGCTCCATCGGACCAAACTCGCGCAAAAGTAGCTGAACTATTATCAATCAGTTGTACCCTGAATGAATGGGTCGCCGTGACACTTAAATCAACTTTAGAAGGTGATCCTGTTATCGGGCCAGTGGTTAAATTGTATGAAAGTGTTGATTAATGACACTGTTGTAGAAACCGCCGAGATCAGCCGAAGTGACACTATCGCACCTTCGTTTCATGAAATCGTAGAGTTGGTGATGCTGCTTCAAAATCTCTCGAACATCTTTAGTGAATAATGACGAGGAAGGGTAGGAACAGTCGCTTAATGTCACCAACTGACATACCTCGATCAAACGGACGAAATCGGAACATAAAGAGTGAGATTGTGCACTGATTTATACAGCTCAATACGGGACATGCATGTTAACTGCAGGTGTGATCAGTCTGACAATTAATTAGTAGGTCTTGGACAGAAGTAAGTTGGCTGACTGTAACAGTAGAGACCCGGCCATAACACATCGTCCAAATGTGTATGAACTAGGCCTATAACTCAGCTAAATCCATCGGTACATTATGAATGGTGGGCAGCAGTATTGACTTAACTAGGTAGCAACAACCCCAGCAACGAAGATGGACTGTCACATGGAAACCGCCAACTGAAATCAGTATCTAAACGCCACAATCGCACAATCGGCATACAAGGTCGGGTAATCAAAATAATCAGGTGTGAAAAAACTTCAAAATAAAAGCATGAGACAAAACACAACACCAACCGGAATCGGACAGCCTTCCAGAGGTCCGTTGATCGCCAGACCCAGATAGTACTGTGCCATGCATTCTACCGCCTCGAAGCAGTTTAGCGTTGCAGCTTGCTCTTCATGGAACAGTACCGCTTCCCAGTTGATGTTCTCCGGCTTACGCAGTGCAGCTAACGCGTCTGCCCCGGCACCCGTTCCCAAAGCAGAGCCATTCCGGTCGGTTCGATTCTTGTGCATTGCAGATCCAGGATTTTGTGGGGCAGGAGCGAAACGACCAACAGCGTGCAACCGCGCCAGCTCATGATGAATCTATGGTGTGTAAAAACATGAAAATCAAAAGTACAAGATCAACACACACACAAACATGTTCACAATTACGTTAAGGTTGAATTTCTTATTGAAACTATCATTCACAGTGGTCTGACCTTACCTATTGTTTCATTGGGCCACTGGTAGCTATTCCTAAATCCCATACACTATTCTGCTCAGCCATTGTCATTGCTTTAATTCCGATATGCACTTTGTCAATACAACAAGAGCCTGCAGCAACGATGCTCGATTGCCAACCACGTGGTCGTGGGTTTTAGACCGGTTGCAGTGACTGCCCATGACTCATTGAGCTTACTGTCTGATACGCATGTCCAGCTGTGCTCACCTGATCCTACGTATAGTGGATGAGACCAAAATCTGTGAACTGTGTGTGTGTGTGCGTGTAATTCGGTGATTGAACGTACTAGTGTAGTGATAACAGAACGTGCACTAACTACGAGTGCAGCTGAGTCGACCCTTAGGGTGAGGGAAGAGCCAGTAAAATAATCTCATTTTAAACCAAATCAGGCAGAAGAACAATCAATACTCACCGTCCGGCTTTGTGTGTGCATAAACTGTTGACTCACGCAGTTTGTCTGCCCTGGAACTGACGACAGTCTTTGTTTCATGTAAATCCAATGGTTGAATGTTTTTGATTTTGTTGCTAACCGCATGTCCTATATATTCTAATGTTTTACGTTCGTGACTGAAGAGAGTAAACGAAATGTTAACATCTCGCGATGTATGTCTCCTATCGCTATTGGAGAAGAACAATCATTGAGATGACTGGAATGATCGAGACTCAATAAAATGCCCAGTTGAACAGAATACATACGGAAACCGCGACCCATGCGACCAGTAAAAAATCCTTCTTCGTTCTGGAAATTCAGTGTAAGACACAATGAGTCCAACAGTCTCGCGAACACACAACTGTCGTGACGAGGAAAAACTTCTATCAAGAAATTGGTAACGAAGAACAAATTGAACACTTTGAACGCAGAACGAGAGTTTTGACGACTGAGATTTTCAACAACCATCAAAAGTGAATGAATACGAATACTAGTAAAAAGAACAAAGCAAAATCTGATTAATGCAACTAGCAACGAGAAATCTGTGATGCCCATGGCCTCACATACAAATATCTATCGCTAGTGAAGTCTTAGCAACATTACCACCAAAACAAATGAATTCTTGTCAATTCGACATCAGTTTGCGGTCCCTTCGAGTTGCGAGTTGGTGGGAACTCGGTGTAGTTCGGCCCATCCGCTCACGAGTATGTCTGCCAGCTGATAAAACAGAACGTTGGCCGACTGTACGATCAAGCCAGTTGCTAAGAGCGGATGTTTAGGCGACTGTAGGACTAAACCAGACAATGAAGATTCGGCAAGCGAGGCGATCAAAACAATATACGTGCTTCGTTTGATGCCAGAAAGTTGCATACCCTAAAATGCACATGTGGGCTGCATTGCACATTTTCAAAAGCCGATCACTTGAGCCGCCAGCCATAGATAATAAATCGTTTTACAGATAAGATTGAAATCAGTCATCTTTCACTCACACTTCACATTCATACTTGTCAGCCTGCACTACGTTCGGTGAAGAGGCCGATAGCAGCACCATAGAGTTTACAACAAATCGTCAGTGAAACCAGACACGGGCACTTGACATACATTCCGGTCTCACTTCACTCCACACATCAATTCAAAGTGGCTAAATCCAGCTAAAAGCTGTGAACGCAATTAGAACCTCTCAGTAGTGCCACCTGTAGTATCAGTTACTGCTGATTGTACTAACCGCTCAGCGTTCGGCAGTAACAGGGACGTTTAGCACACATTCACATAAAATAGTTAAATCTACGGGAGAAGAGTTAAAAACCTGCAGAAAATGAACTTAAGCCGGCTAACGCTATCAATTTTTTAAGGGTAGCGTTGTTTCAACCGGCTCTTCTTCTGCGTCTATATTTTCAACGTCCATCACTCTACAGTCGTCCATTAAATTCTCGACAGGTAAGTGATTTCAAATAGCTGGACTAACTCGATGTGGTCTGCGCTCAAATAATGACACAATCAAGATTCACCGTATTCATCAGTGGGCAACAACAGACCACCCGACGAATTGTGTTAAGAAACGAAGCGGTAGGAAGAAATAACAGAAGCCGAATAGCACACGTTCGACGAGCAAAACACTGTGATCAGTATGAACGTAAACAGTGAAAGGTGTGCTTAACACCAATGCTGACTGTATGGTATACTCAAATGGTACGGCCTATGTGACCGTTGGAAATGTGTTGAGATGAAATCAGCTTAAACTACCACATTGGCAACAGCCAAATTATGAAAATGGAAGAAAAACCACCAGGCAAAGTTACCAGGCTGGATCGTAAACTAATTAGGGCTGTATCGCATATTGCCATGGTTAGAAAGCCGTATTACTAAGTGGTTGTGGAGATCCCGTGCAATCAGTGAAACTTAATGGAAGCTTGAAAAGGCTGTAAGTTCAGTTTACGTCTGAAAGCAAGCTGACGGGTTTCTTCATTATACGATGGACATGCACATTACAGGCAATATCGATTGACCGTAAAATGATATTACATGATCAATGTGAAAACCAAAGGATAACACAGGTAATAAGATTTTCATCTATTCTAGCACCAAATCATCCGGTAACGTAGCTCACGTCTGCGATTACTCTGTTCAACAGATTTCATATGTGAAGACCAGCTGGAAACTGCTTCCTCTTGATGCTTAATGATAACCTGTACATACATTAGCTTGGCACAGTTCAGCAGTAACGTAGCTGACCACATACACGGTCATTCACATTTGCAGAGTTTAACAATACCCGCACATGGGGTAATCAATAGCACGACGGCAAACGAACTGTGGCCAAAGGTTGAAACCGTAATCTAAACGGTGAATGTCACTTGGCGAATTCACATAACTACCTGAACCACTAAATGACCTCAAAACGAGACAACTAGACAGCCTTGATTAGGCATCATGTGGCAAACGTATAACCTCTCAAGACTGTTTATTTGTAAAACTATATGCTTGTTTGGGCACAAACTGGACATGTATGAACACCTGCATAAGTGAACAGGCACGCAGAAAAAAATAACCAGAACTGATAAAAGGTCCTCAGACAAGACACATGCTCTGAACTAAACAAAACTCTTTCTATGCACAGACACCCACAGTTGCGTACGGTAAAACACGAACATAGTAGCTCTGTTCACCCAGCCAACGGGAAAACATAAAACGATCACAGAAGAATCGCATCAACTGCTACGACATACACAACGAACAGAGAGCACAAGTAAAAGTTATGATGGAGAAATTGTAAGGTATATGGAGTCACTCAAATGTTTCAAAGTCCAAAAGAGGATGTCCATGATCACTTCGTGTCCACTGGTGGATTGGTTCCCATATACTATTCGTGGGATAGGATATCGAAGTCAAATAACAAATATTCGGCCACAACAGGTACAAACAGACGGTGGACAAACGACCGGCAATCGTCAGCTTCATTGATCGTCCAATCAAGTGATCACAACCCTTGGGTGCGAAAGTGCTGGGTAGTCAACTGTCGTTGATTGGTTTCGAACATTACTAACCCTGACCCTTTATAACGTATCTAAAGCAGCGGGCGCACCCATTCACTAGTGTGGATGGGCGGTTCATCAGGAGACTGTTATCAGATTGGACAAGGTAAAATCACAGCTGAAGAGAGCATTCCCAAAAGCAAATGCCTGTCCACACGTTGTCGGCTTATTGCTGCTGGAAACCAGGAACTCATCAGCAAACAGCACTCAAACATCCTCGACTACTTTATGTATTGGAATTCACAACATAGTGTACAATCCCGTTTTTACAACTTACATTTCCTCGCAATGTGACAGCTTACGTCCTTTTCTACGGGTAGCTAGCTTAGCAACCACCTTCATCCGCGCTTGAATTGTTCCATGCTAACAGAGTGTACTCTGCAGCCGAATCGCTTAGCCTGCTATACGGTAACCGAGACGAACATTTAGCCCGCATAATCCATACCCGTTTAATTAAGTATCGATGTTCTTCGCGTGTACTATAGAACAGACGACGGTTATAATCCACTTCGTGCTAACTTTGCAGACTTGATCTGATACACGAATCTCGTTTGCTGCGTTGGTTGAAACGGATTGTAAGCGAACGCGGCGTGACCAGCATTTGAGAGAAGAGCGACCACAAAAATGTGGGAAGAGGATTTTGTGGTCAAAGCAAAGATGAACCAACCCATAGAGTCTAAGCGAAAAAAAACAGGCGTCACTGAGTAAACCAGATGTGGTATGGGTATAAATTAACCGCTAGAAGCCAGCGATATGCTCCAGCATGACAAATCTGAAGATCATTAAGGGAGGAACGACTTCGGGTATAATCTCCTGAACTACTGCGTTTCAAAGCTAACTAACAAAAACACGAAATCCATTCGTCGACTATATCGCTTAGTCCCTGTTACCCTGTCACAACGCTTGTAAACTTTTCTCCATCCAGAAACAAAACATATCGGTGTTCAGCTACACTTCTTGTGATGGAGCACTGCGACTAGTACTTCAGATAACAATCACAGATTAGCGAACCTCTAGTCACATATTTCTGATCGACAATACAGTATTTTCGTTGATACAAATCAACACAACCTACACAAAAGTCATGCTCCGAATATTCACATAAGGTTTCAGGTTAACTTTTTCTCAAAAAAGCATGAAACTCCAGATTATCTCTTGGCAAATGTCGTCAGTAATGCATACTCTTGCCAGAGCCGAACAACTTGAGCATTATTCATAAGCGAACGTAGGTGAGCGAGTGAATACGATAATTCGGTAGAGCCCAGTGTGGGGTCAATAAAGCAATGACCAAAACGGTCGACTTACGAAAGTGTGGCCAATAATGACAAGAATATGCATTATTGACAAGCTTTGACTGTAAAGCCTGCGTGAGTTTGAGAACTGTGTTCAATTGTAAGTTATGTTTAAATCCAACCGCTGATAACTTCCGCAGTTTTCACACCACAAAGGCAAACAATCTGCGCTAGTCCCATAGAATGCAAACGACTTGTGCGTGTTCATCTTATCTCTATTCCCTCGTTTTTGTTACAAATTCGGTGTTTATTAATACTATTAGTATGCAAATTCGAGGGCAGACTAAGGGTCAATTCAGTATCATAAAATAAACACAGCCAGTGAAAAGGAATAAAGATGGAAACGGAAAGTTGTACGATGAAAGAAAAGGTCAATTTTCACCACATTCACAGCGCATGCCATTTCGACACGTTGTTAGATTTGTAGCTGTTTGTCGCAGGCACGAATGATGGTACCCAAAGATGATCACTACAACAATTTCAACAATGGTTTCCGCACCGGCTAAAGATTGCGGTCACATCCCCTAATGCACACAAAACAACCAGGTTCAGTATAATCTGGGAAACAACCGGGTACAGCAGAAGGGAGGAAAACTTCGATGTTAATTAATGAGCTGCTCATCATGCTACTTTTTCCAGCCACTTTCAAAGTGTGACAACAAGGCCAACTGTGACAAGCGCCTAGTGGGCACGTACGAAATGTGTCCGAGCCGATGTGAACAGCACGATCAAATCAGTAAAAGGTAGAGAGGTACTGCAGGTTAACAAATGCCAGGTGGGTTCTGGATATACATAAGACCACTTTGTTAGCACGCCCACTAGCAGTAAAATAAATCCCAAGGTATGCAAAAATCTCGAGTAACTTCGGATTGTCATCAGCCAGGATAAATGCGGGCAGAGGCGAGTACCATTCTTGAAGACGTAGTTCGCATGTAGAAAACACAAGCATATACAACCCTATGACTCTTAGGTGATCTAGGACTGTGTGCACATTGTCGGCAAGCGCGACGCCATCACTCGATAGTCTAAGACAACCTGAGAGAAGTTCCACTACACCACAGGTTGAATCACCCACGGCTTTGTAGAATACACAATCAGCCTAGTTTTTGTAGCGCAGTACATGTACAATGAGAACGCCGTGTAGGAAACGGTATAGTTCATCCAGGATAAGCCAATTTAGTCTGCTCAGACTAGAGTTAGCGTAGTTACGTACGCTGTAGTAGTGCAGCAACGTCCAACAAATCTTACGGAGCACTGTGTCTTTCATACGATGTGACCCGGGTAGGCAGCGCCGAATGAATGGTCAATACGCCAGGCGGACCTGGGGAAGGAAGGATCTTTGAACTGTAGGGTGTTACAGACTTCTTGAACAGAATAATGAGGCCAGTGTTCACTAGTGTTCAAAAGACTTGTCAGAAAGTGCGCAACATCCACGTCAATGACAACCCTATTGTGGGATTTTGTGTTTCCTTTAACCATGCATATATAGCCCCTTCTCACCCGTCTGCTGTGTTGTCCAGAGCTACTCAGTACTGATGGATCTTTAGGTTTTGCATAGTTTCTTGGAAAATTAAGGAAAATCAATGATTGTAATATAACGGAATACCCACTGTCAAATCTACATTCTAAAACCGGTTTCGTCTCTGCATGGACTTACTAGACAGGGACAGCCTAAGTGGGGACAAACTAAAGCTCTTATGTTAACAACCGGAGCTCTCATTCAATCAGCCACCAGTCCGATAAGTATCACCTGTAGTGATGGAATTTATATGTAGTCTGTGAGTAAACTGTCAGATTGAAAATCAGCAACATTCATCATTTAGCATCCTCATGCCAGTAGCCAGCGAGAATTGACAACATGGGGGTGGATTGTGACCGTTTACACCAACAGAACGTGAACGAACTGCATACCAATTACACGAACCGATAACATTTTCACTAAGTGTGGAGCAAATAAGCGGTACGTACAGAACCCAAAATATCTGCGTCTTCACCACGTATGGCAGAAACAGAACTGCTACGATGATCAGCACGTCGAGCGTCGAAGAAATGCCGCGTTTCGGATTCCTGTGAAACAATAAATAAAAACTCATAACTGTCTAAACATGGATTGCGTATAGTGGTGTACAACGGCAAGCTGGCTCACAAACTTGTGGAACAACTAATTACAGTTACACGTAAACAACGAGAAAGAGAGAGATAGAGAGCGGCAAAAAACGCCCCGACAGGAGGCACCGGACGCACACAAACCGGGTCGAAGTAGGCACGGCGTGGGCGCGGAAACCGGGGTTGTGGTCCGGAGTGATGACTTATAAACGCGAGCGCTCGTGTAGCATTGGTAACCAGCGTGTTGGACAGTAAAGATCGTGCTTTAATGGACGCCATTTTCGTTACAATGTTACCTTTGCCACTCTGACGTGCTGAGCACATTCAGGACTGCTAACGTGCAATTAACCAGCACCCTCCTTACGCAGTACTTTCATCGTTATTAGTGCCAGCAACAGAAGGAATGTAAGTGTCCAACTGCAAAAGGAGGGGCCTTGACCTCAAAGTGGAAGCTACAGATCACATGGCTCCAAGTCATGATTGATGCAAAAATTACGTATCCCAGCCGCCACAACATTTACGTCGAACTGTTTACCCATAGAAATGAAAGGCAAAAGTATTAGCAATTCTGGCAGACAACTGTGAAAGAAAATCAATTTGGCCGAGGCATTCGAAGCAAAACATGTCTACATAAACAACTGGTGACTACATTCTGCTTTCAACTGGAAGATATCAATTTATGCCTGTTCCTTAGATCTTTACCTTACCCCGAAAGCAGGGCTCACGCTAATCGGACCGCACAGCAATTCATCTGTGCATATCTCAATGCTTAGGAAACATCGTCAGAGATAAAGCATTTCGTCTACATCACCTTCCAGGCCTTTAGACCGGAAATCACTTAACGGTCAGTGCAAAGAGATGCTCAAATGATGGCCTCTAGTGACCCAGAAAAACGGAGTCCAGTGTTTCTTTCCGAAAACAATTTCAAAATTATACATAAATAGATAACATTGCAACTACGAGTGCGTTAATCAAGACAAAATGCATCAAATGAGCGCGAATAAAGGTTACAAAAAAGTTAATGAACAGCTTACAACTGCACGCTTGATTGCCGCCGGCAGATTTGCTTTAAACACACTCGGACAAAAAACTAAACATCTGCAGACCAATGATTGCTCGCACGTATAGCAGTTGTTCAACGTTGTGTGTACATATCAAAATATGAGGGAGATAAGCCGTAACAGGCGTAGTAGCTATGAACGGGTGTTTTAAAACGCGCCAGAAGAATAATGTAAAATGACAATCGAAGATGCTTCTACAAACTGTGCATTAATTAAAGAAATCGATGGAAAAAAGGTACACAGCAGTAATAATAGGCTGAGTCAGAAGATTTTCACAATTAAAAAGTCGTATAAGTTTGGCCTGTAGTGACTAGCGATCGTGTAGTTCCTCTAGGGGTAGTGGTTACAATCGTGTTTTCCTGCTTCTCCGTTCTGTACGCATGAATCTGCGTACGTCTGCTATCGGAGGCCTGATGTGAACTCAGTACCACTTTCTTCATTCGTGCGACTAGTTGCAAACAGTGAATGCTTGCTCTTTTCTTAACGATTCGTCTATTTTATCCTTCAAGGTCATTTAACCCGGACCTTTCTGACCGTTGTTTGACGCACTCAAAGTCCTACGCACTTTTCGGTTGGTACCCTTTTGAGTATCGTTGAGTGGATTGGGGTCCATCTTACGTTCTCTTTTACTCTCGTGGTTGCTGCTCCTGGTCCCAGATAAGGCAAGGCTAGCTAATTAACACATTCCAAAACAATGTTGGAAATATACGATTTGTTTCTAAACCCTGCCGCGTTCTATTGGTTCGACGCCTGTTGGGACTACATTTCGAGGGCTCTTCAGGAAAGGTATATTGAAATGTTCGTGGACGAGGGTCAAAAACATACCCATTGATCCACTACAGGTCACGCGACCAAGGAAAATATTACTAAAGTCCAGGGAAAAAGTGCCAGGGGAATCGACGGCTTGGTCTTCGAGACTACCACAGCTACGGTACGGCCGTTGCATTACGTCTTACATCATGTGTGCGGCACACACCACTCGACGAAATAGTCGGTAGCATGGCATGGAATAAGGGGATTGAGGCACATTCTCAATTGAAACATTTACTAATGTGAAGGCTGAGGCCAAGATGTGAACGTCGAGTAACCTTCAAAACCCTTCAAAACAATCTAGTGACCTGACTCCCAAGCTGACAAATAACTGCAAACGAAACGCCCGTTCACTGAAATCTCAACATATAAACTGTCGCCCAGCCTATGATGATCCAGAGCTGCTGCTTTTAAATGGACGATGGAAACTACTGTTGTTTTCATCGCACATCGAAACATAAAAATACGGTACTCATAAGACACTGACTACATGCGAAGAAGAGGAAAGGAGGGAATTCAGTATGTGGTCAGTTAGAAGTTACGTTTCCAGTTCGGTGTATTATAGCCCAGTAGGTCACAGGGAAAGTCCTCAGCAACAGGTCTATCAAGCAAGTACATTTCAGACCAACTGAAGTCAAACTTATGACGACAGAAGTGGAACAGTCTGAACGACAGTACTAAATGACAACTATCAGCAGGTCAGGTATGAAAGGGTGAGTAAAAATCTGCTCAAGACTAACTTCACAGTTGTGTAACGGCGGCAAACGAATGTGAATCCGGAAGAATGCTGTCAACAAAATGCATCCAAAAACCAGCGAAAGAAAAGCAGTATCTCCGCTCGTTATCCCGATGATACACAAAAAGACACGGTTGTGTGGAACGTACAATCGAGCCACACCGGAACAGATCATTCATGCGGTTATTACGGATGGATCAAAGGCGGCAATCCATTATGCCTTTCTTAAAGGAATCAAAGAGCGTAGGATAAGCAATTATTAACCAAACACTTCTCCTGAGCAATTGAGGAACAGTGGGTGAGCTCCGTATTGAGGCAATCATGAAGATGAAGTGCAGCGCCCGCAACTCGGCAGAAACACACGTAACGTTTAACTGTCCTAAAACCTTACGGGGTGAAAAATGTGTTATTTATTTAGAATACAAGGCTAAAAGAAAACCCAACGCAGGAACAAGTAAATACGATGAAAGAGTCGGAGAAAGATGGATGTGTATTCAAGATACAATGAACACTCTCTTCACAAGCATCATTAACTGCGTTTCCGAGACATTTCTGACAGCACCAAAACGCGCCGAATCTTTCAGTTCTCATTCAGGGGAGGGAGTAGGATCTTGAAAGCAAGCCTCAACGCCGGTTGACTCATAATTCGGAATTAAGTCATTAACTGTCCGCCATGCTGGATGTACAAGCTGAGACAAGGTTCCGCTTTTAAGGTCCAACAAATCAAATAATGGAATGATATTCGAGGCTTATGTCTCAGTTCAAGAAATCGACAACAAGGGATCACGATACGCATAGAGCTGTGCAGACTGTTGAGTCTGAAGAGCCCATGACAGCCTCGCTGCTCCCATGTTGATCCCATCATGTACTTGCCAAATTGTGACCATGCAACGACTGTTAAAAGCGGATAATAGCCAAACGTAGGTCTTTTGTTACGGAAGAAACCTTATCCTTTTCGACCTAACGTTTACTTCCTGAACTGTAATGAGTTGATGACCTCAAACATGATGGGAATCGAGTCAACCTACCAATGATTACCTGGCGAACTCGTGACCTTCTTCCTGCAACACTGATGCGCTACAGATCAGAATGACATCTTCAGTAGTTGAAACGGTTGAGTCAAAGCAGCAACTAATGCTACGCCGCCGATATTGTGTTAAATTTTCAAGTTTTGAAACCACATCATAGTTTTTACTGTTAAACGACATGGTGAATGATATGGTCCAATAAAACATATCTCAGCGATCTTCCAGTGTACGATACGGGTAGAAACAACCTAAATGGCACGGCGATTTGACAACAACAGTTCGAACTACCAGTTAATGATTTAAGCGGATCAATAAATCGACGCATGCTGAAACATTAGCGTCAATAATGGATGTGCACATCACTGCTGTAAAGCCGGTTGGCACTCAGCTGACGGAAATGACTACACAATAACAAGGCCATTTCGAACTCTGCTCTGATCGACCTCGTCCGTTAATCGACGACTGGCTTCTACGAAAGAGGTGCACCAATCAATACGCCCAAAATGAACAGAGATATGGCTCAGGAGGTGCCCTACTGCAGCCGAACAACAAGAGTATGGAGAGCTTGTTCAGGGACAACCAATGGGTTATTGGGTCAGACAGACAACTGGTGACATTCACACATAGTGACATTTCTAAGAAAAAAGATCTCTATTTTACCACACGTTCACCAAACAGTAGCATGACCTCAATTCGAATGTTGGATTTATTACGCCCGAGAATATAGTTGAAATGATTAACAAACAGCAAAAGGATAAATGCACGTTCGACGTCCAGTACCTAACGAGGTGAACTATATCGACTTTCCGTTCAATTGCAAATGTGATTACGACGAGTTGGCTGCATGTTCGAACTGAAAATTCGTCTGATGACGTCAAAACTAGTGGTAAATGAACGTGCGTGTGTTAGGGCAGACGCGAAACCTTTCAGTTTTCTCGCTGTAGCAATCAATTTATGGTAGACAGCGTAGCAACAAACACCGATTGATAAAAAGCTGGCTTACTTATAACACACAACTGAACTTTACTGGTCGGTATTAATCTCCATCAGTTAGCATGCATTAGGTGGACTAAGGGCAGAAGTAGGATGTCAAAACGAAACACACAAGCGGTCACTCGATCAACAACAATGAACACATTGGGATGGTTGGACAAGGTACGCCCTACGACTATATGAAGTGTGTAGCATCGCGCACTGATTCGGGAGATAATTAGCGGCGAGACTGAAAACGCGAACACTCATAGCACTATCCGACATGACAACAAACTGTATTTGTAAACTTCATGTAACTCTATTCTCACTGCATCAACGAGTAGTGACAATTGTGCGATGACCACAGCGAGCCAGTATCCGCAAGGTTGGTTCTAGCTTTTCAATTACTCAAGTCCGAATTTCTTCCCCAGCTTTTTCACTCCCCTTCTTTTCCCCAACATACATTTGCACTTATGTATTACTCTACCTATTTCGTGAATCACTGTCAGGACTAACGGCATCCCGGGCCGTGGTATCGACAGGTATGGCTCAAAACAGTGGTGATCGTCCAACTCAGCTGCACCGCCTATATAGGAAAACATTTCCGATTCATTTATACTCCTTCATGTGTACACATTCACCAGGGGTAGCACAAAGAAAACCCTAAAAACACAAAAACAAGGTCAGATCCCATGCATTTTGCGCACTCTTGAGATATCGAGTGTGTACACGAAAAACACTTTGCATGCCATCTCCTTGCATTTCGAGGTTAAATTTCAAAATATAAAGAGCGGCAGCTTTCGTTACTAAAAAGCCGTGAGTTGGAAATAATACGCACGTTATTGTTAGCCCACTGTGTATCCACTGTATATCGGTCGGTTGTGCCAATTCGTTTGGATTTATGAAACATTTTGTTAGGACTTTCGTTCGAGGTATTCACAGTTAACTGCAAGATCAATGTATCAATCTTTAATCTACGAAGATGGTAAATATGGTATTGATCGCTCGCCCACTTAGTCGCGTGGAGAGGCTGATTATCATCTCTGTCCTAATAGTGCACGTGGATATGTGGTAAATCATGGATACCACAGACGACAGATCAATAAAGACGAGGGTATCCGGTATCCGTAACTCCTAGAATCACTAGCAAGACAGTTTAGCTGCTGTCAAAGATTAGAGTCCGTCCCAATATCTTTCTATAAGACTTTAGTCGTCACATGACAGAGCATATCACACAGGAGTTGGGTAATGTCAAGATGTGCAATCCAAGACAAAAGTAGTCGAAGAAACATGAATTTTAACCCACAGTCAGACGACTGATGGCGGACATTATATCTATGCCATCCTGGGCTCCAACGAGAGTCCACTTACCTGAGAATGTAATGAGCTAACGAAATGCAATTCACAGATCATTTTGTCCATTGACGAGACAGATGCGGATGGTTCGAAGGAGAAGCAAGCCGCAAAATCATCCAAATTGAGGTTGTTTTACAGAGTACAACTACGTAAAAACTAGGGGTAGCTATTACCTCTGATGGTTTTTGTCAAAGTACGTTAGTTGACTGTGAACGACTCGTTAATCACGAATGTCAATCCGTCAAACTTAATATCAAGTCGAGAACAAGTCGCTGATTCGCAACCTGAGTATGGTCGACTGTAAGAGTTTTCGTAGAGGGTACGGGATAACAATTTTCTAGAACACAGTTTGAACTTAACAAAATTCATCTTACAAATGCATACGCTCAGTTGGCACCGCATCGAGTGAATCAATTGTGAACGCGGCGGAGAACAACACACGCTCAAACTAATATCAACTAAATGATTTTGCAAGCCAACTGAGAGAGAGGACAAATTGTCGTGAGCGTGAGCGGGCCACGTGTGTGCGTACGACCAAGACAAATCAATCGGCAAATTTGTTGGCTGAAAAATCACGTGCGTGGTGAGAAAATGCGGTGATTTGAACATGACATCAGACAGGTTCAAACACACCAACAAAGGACGGCCATCATGTACAGCATGACAGAGCGGGTTACAAGCGTCGAAGGGATTTGCAAAAGGCAGACACCCACAATTTCAGATATGCAAGCAAGGAGCTGTCAATTACAGACCGCGTGCAAAAAGACATCACGCCTGGGGGAAGCATGTTGTGTAAGTGTTGGATGACAATAGGATATTCGACAAATTATTGAAGGCACAATTTGAAATTTGTTTAAAATGTTTGCTTGGGATGATAGGAAGCAATCAATGGTCAGCTCATCCGAATGAGGACGACGAGGATTTTACTGACAAGCAAACGAGGCTGAAGCCCACGAATTCGTTCTCTTATCATAAGACCAATTTATTCAAAATAGATCACGAGCCAAGAAGTGACCAAAATGAAGCAGTTCCAAACAGAGGACCTTAATTGGTCAACTCAAGAAATGGAGTGAACAACTTAGGAAATCTGTACAGTCGAGGTGCAATGCAACCTCACCCAGCCTATTTAGATTTTAGAGGTGGATGTGGCGGAGACAAGATTGGCAGCACAAAGCACCAGTTGATAGAACTTGTTTCTCACACAAATTCCACATACTTATTTGCTTCCCGGACAAACGATCTACACGCTTGCATCACTGAAAATTTTTTAAATAAATAATATGACGGATCGTTCTTAAACAAACAAGTGTTACGCTTCCTTTGCGCTATTCGTCAAAACATCGGCTGCCGTTCACACATCCGAAGTGAGGGCTGCCAATATATCCAACCATTTTGATTCAAGCTGAAGACACCTGCTTTCCTTACCACTGATGCGTTCATATAGTCGTGTGTTTGAGAAAACTGCTTTTCCGTTTTCCACAGCACACAGCCGTGGCAACTGTTCTTCCAGAGCGGTTAAACGTGCTCTTTTCGCATGTTTCTTAACCATTCTAGATCCTCATAACAGACAGTGCCGCGACGTTGTTACACAAAGAAGTTCCTTTCGTATTTCTGTCTCAAGGCCCGTGGAATTTTCTCGCTCTTGAAGTTTCACCATCATTTGTGGGACCACCAAGTTTTGCAAAACGGAGTTAACGAGTGACTGTTGGTAGACAACGATTTGCAACAGTCTTCATGCTCACCTTGTAAAAAGGACCTTCAGACTATAAGTTTCCTCGTAACTTCGGAGGATGTGTACTCAAGACAACACGGCGGGAGCACACACAAAGAAAATGGGTCACTTCAAAACACGAAAGAATGAAGGCGAGAAATCCGAACAAAAGATGGTTGAACACAAGAGGAAGAATCATGATTAAGTTGAGGTACAAGTCGGACGTGTGTCAATCAACCATAGCTAAGCAAGTACTATGTGTCAGCAAGCAATGAAGCACATACCTGGAATGATGTGGCTGTCGACCTCCAGGAGGCCTGAAAATGCATTGTGAATGTTGGACATGCAAGCAAGCCCAGAGACCTAGATGTTAGTAAATTCGTAAAAAATAACAAGATTCCAAGTTCAAGGCTCATATAACTGAAACCAACTCGCCGATACAGTGCATACGTGGATTGAAAAGATGTATGTAATTCACTGGAGTTCGCTCTACTACAATAAGGGAGCCGAAACGATAAACGGGCTGGCTCGTTAGTGCGAAACATTTCAGAGGTGGCTGCAAGTGTGCTTGCCATACAAGCGGATCCTATGTGAAAAAAGTTGTCAACGTAATCGGACACGAGCACCGAAAAGTGTGACTTTCATTCTTTCACTACCACGTGACAATTTCAAGCGTTAGGCGTGGATTGACAAACGCCAAGTTGTCCGAGTCATTTGACAACTGGTGGACAAACACACCACAGGAAACATCGAGAACTGAGATGCAGCGACGGGTGGTGCTCATATAAGGCAAACTGATTAGTTATCCAGCGCGATCTATTTCGATCAAGGTAAACGGATCACAATTTATATGAAACTGAGCGAACAACTTTCGAACGTAACGATCACAATTAGAGAAGATGAGCAGACTGCAAAGTGGGTAGCGGTTACCTTTTTTCCCAGAACCTGTGGTGACTGATGCCAAGTCACATGGGATCCTTCGTCCGGTAGGTCTGAGAAGGAATCGTCAGTCAATGCGCGTCTTTCTTGTGTACGAATTTGCCTAGCTGGAGTAGACTGTCCAAGGAATACACCGGAATCGTGCTGTAATTCTCCAAGGGATAGCGAAACGAAAACTGAATCGCCATCACGTAGACTGCCACCGCTCTTGAAACCCACATCACAGGGGCTTGTACTGTCCTCCTTGCTGCCCTCGTGACCAAAGCCGAGACTGAGTTGTTTCTCACGGTTCGTGTGCAATGCACGCGATACGACGGGAGACCAGGGAGGTAAGAACGTCATACGCTCAGCAGGAAGGCTGTGGACTTCAGAAAAATCGTTCGGATCAATGAAGATTCCTTCCTCTCCTGCTACTGTTGCTGCCACCGCAGCTTCATCTGCTTCAGATTGCAGACGACGATTGAAGTTGCGGCGCGAACGGGGAATTGCTACAGTCGAACCAAACGGAACCTGGAACGGAAAAGAGAGAAAGCTGACATGAGAGAACGAATGAACGTACATAGACTAGAGAATGTGCAAGAGGCTGCATCGGGAAAAATCGTCCCATCAGTTCAAGCTGACCAGGATAAGTCTTTCGAAGAGAAGGTTATCGGAGGAGCACTGCCTAACGCGACTGAAGCCAAACTGCACAATAGTCATGCGACCATGAAGAAGTACTCGGTAACAAGAGGTTGTAAGTATGTACGTTGCCAGTCGAAAACGCACGCCTCCAAATAGATTCACTGTCAAACAAATGGGCCCTACGAAACCCAAGCACCAGAAGAAAGTGAGATTATTGACACCTGCTTGTTTTACAATCCATTAACCAACTACCCGACGCCTATAAAATGTCTGTAACCCGAACTACAATAAAGTCGTAACTGTATCCACAGCACCCAGTCTTCTCGAACATTGGGCTCGAGATAGGTTACTGCGTTCTATTAATCCTGCGAGTGTGGTTATTAAAAAAGGATATCCCAACAATCTTAAGCATTCGTTTATGCGGCGGTAGCCATTGGCGAACAGTTAAGTATACTGATGCAAAGTTTAATCCCAGATGCCAACCCGACTGCCAAGCTGTTAGTAGGCCACTGAGTGTTGCTGTGTTAAAATATCATATTCCAGTAAGCCGGTATTTTTCGTGTTATTCGTTATTTGTTCTTTTTTTATCGAAACTGGATTACGATCACGGTCTACCAGTAGCCAAATAGATGTAACAAACATTACGTAAAGAGGGGATTTCGTTAGGTTTGCTTGGATTTCAAACCAGCCTATGCCACCGACCGTTCTCTGATTTAGGTGAGAACCAATTGTGAATAATCTGGGGTTCGATTAAACCCACACCAGCGTTGCGTCTAGTGACCACAGGTTTTCGGATTACGCGGTACCACTCAAACGTGTTTAATTTCAAGTTTCTCCAAGTGAGTTTAAAATTTCTTGTTTTTTCAAAGGTGGAGCTGACCGGTTAGTGAGAGTTTAAGTACGTCATTGTTCGTTTAACATTGGTTCTCGCTAACCTGTAACCTTAGTTGTACCGATGTGATGGGTAAAATAGTTTATGGCGATGACTCATTAGCTAGAATAAACGTCCAACTTAAATAAGCCCATAGGTTTTACTGATCGCAGTTCCCCCATTTCAGAATGAAAAATTAGGTGGTGGACTGTTACATACTGAATCTGATGTCCTTCGGCAACTGGTAATCCGCACAAACCGGTACACAGTTGGTCATATTTGTCCTCACATGTGTCTCTTTGTTTTGACGGGTTTGCGTCATTTCAATGCAATCTGTCAGCTATTTTCGTCTGAGGTGCTATAGAATGGTTGTCACCAGAGAACGTTCATACGAGAGAGAGAGAACAACGGTTACGTTTGCAAAAAGGTTAAGTGAACCGGAAATATTTGACCGCAGCCGTCTAACTATATTTGCGTAGCTTCTTTCATCGGATGTGGTGAATTCCTTGAGCATAACAACTCTATCTGGATAAACAGGCACTGAACGCATGCCATGTTTTTTTACAACATTGCTGCAACACCACAACGCAGTAACCCACAAAACTCGTGACACAAACATTAACTCTCTACGGTGCACGGGAACACAGACAGCAAACTTAACAGTACGAAAGCAACGTACATGTATAGATATGGACAGTGCACTGATGAGTTCTTTCGTTTTTCTCGTTATCACAGCGGTTAGAATAGAGCATGGAACACGATAAGACAAGCTGAAACAAGCACCTCGAAGAATTCAGATACTCAAACAGCTCATTTAGATTGGACGGTCGAGTAAAAGTGCATTGCAATAAAAGAACGAATCCAAGCAAATTCGTCCAACAACAAATCAGTGCGATGAGTGTTGAACACTTACGATCGACGCGTCCAATGACTTTCCATTCACATCCCCGTTTTTGAATGTCATAGCGTGAGATTCGGCCGGATGAGGAACCAACGAAGAGGCTAGCTGTTCACCAGGATGCAGATCGAACATGCTCAAGTCTAATGCTTCACATAACGGATTGCAACGATGAGTGTGGAAGAACAACGCCATTCCACGAATGCCCAAATTCCCATCCCCATAGGCCTGACCGTCAGCTGTATGAATTTGCGGATCGGTCCACAGGTCTCCAACACCTTGGATGTCGACTACGATGAGACGATGACCGCTTTGTTCGAAAGTGAAGTGGCTGAAGGCCTGACCAGAAATGAGACAGAAAAGTGAAAAAAAAGGTACACGAGACTAACACTTACAAATTACGACCAACCAGTGGCCTCGTGTTCCCTGATACAGAGAAGTCCAGATGACAATTGTGAGATTCAGTTCTAAGGATCGTGATCACAGCTCTCTGGTCGCCACACAATACAAACGACACACGAAAGACTGTTATCAACAGTAAGCCAAATGAAATCAACAATACGTTTGTACTTTTAGGGCGACATACTTCTATGTTATTAAAAACTCGCATACTTAGTTAACGGAAGACAAAATACTTGAGACTATTTTCAACATTACTAGTGTTCACACAGAATACGGTAATGGTCATTCGCAATCAGTTTCAATTGTTAAAATTTGTTCACTCAACATCGTAGACCACGTATGAATGAAGGGATTTGGCAGGTACGAAATGAATGGAGAAGAGTAGGTTGGGGCGTGTGCAAATAAATGCCCGTACCTGGATCTAGCTGAAAAAAAAGTACATCTAAAAAGAGATTTAAAACTGGGATACGCCAAACAACATTTTTGGTGTAAATAGTTCACACATTGCGAAGTGATGCAAGACGGGAAAATCAATGGATTATTTTCCGTAAATCTTAGAAAAACATGACAAACATTTCAAGGGTGTAGCAAAAATACGCAATCCTTTGATTCCAAACCAGATACAAAAAAAATGGAACAAAGAAGGGAGGTGCCAGGCGCAAATTCTGTTGCAGTCTCTATGTAGGATAATCAATGGTAAAATCAGCTAATTGTTTGCGGGGACACCTACCATGATGTGATAAATAACTAAAAACACCCAACATAAATACAAAAAATCAACAATGAACGCCGAAAGATAGCAAATAAACAGTGGCATACACACATCAATAAATCAAAGCAGGTTCAACGGTGAACACCGTCACGAACTGTATCAATGAATTCGTTTATGATGCCGGAGTGGCATTCGAATCTTGGTTCAGCCGACAGGACGACGTCTACCGACTGAAGTCGGCTGACAGGGTTGATGCAGGAATGATGCGATTAGTTCCTCAGAAACTTAGTACGACAGAACATTCGAGGTATGTTAATCTTATTCCGTCAAGAAAACCTCGTGATCTCACTTTTGAAGAAACACTGAAGATAGTGACGAACATTTTCGGACAGCAGTCATCCTTGTTCAACATCCGGTACCAATACCTCAAGTTAGTGAAAAGTGAACATAATTATTCTGTCACTTACGCGAGTACAGTCAAACGAGACGCTGAAAAGTTCAAATTGAAGACAGACAGAGGATCAATTCAAGTTTCTAATATTCGTCTGCAGTTTACGGTCCACCTAATATGCCGACATTCGTACCAGAATTTTGAAGAAGATTGAACAGGCCCCTGAGATGAATTTGGCACCTTAGAAAGCGAAGTGGCAACGGTCGATCAATCTGAAATATGACACAGCCATGATTAAACAGTCGGGGTTACCTACAGTCCATGCCACTTCGTAATGGCCACGCAACCGAGGAACTGAGAAGCAAGGTGCAAAATCCTTATCGAAGGCCCCAACTACACGCTGGTAATGCGGTGATTGGCATTATGTGCAGTTTTGTCCACACAAGCACCACAAATGTCAAAAACGTAATCGATTTGAGTACAAGGAAACGTGTTACTGTTCAACCCTGACACTCGGAATTCCGCCGTCGCTTTCAAGGAACCACTGTAGGAAACCGAAGAAACAGGGTGCAAAGCTGAATTCCGTCTTGACCACCTTTGACCCCGGCTACGCTACACACCGAAAGTAGTTGTCAGTGAAAATTAACGGCAAACCAGCAGGCCTACGGCTAGACACTGGTTCTGACATCAAGCTGATTTCGCGACAAACGTGGAAGAACACTGATCTCCCGAAGTACAGGAAAACAGAACATTCAACTCAGAATGGATCTGGAAAAAACTGGCACTGCTTGTTGTTTTAGACTGTGATAAAAAGTGCGGTGACTTCCATACATGTGGCACAGTCTATCTTACCGAGCATTCGAAACTCAATCATCTGAGCTTGGACTGGATGGAGCGTCTAAAACTGCTGGATATGCCACTCAGCTAGTTACGTAAAATGGTGAACGTACAGGCTTAGCTAGAAGATCAGAAATCGGATCACGTTCGTCAGAACGTGACAGAGAAGTTGATGAACGAACTCACCGATGTGTTCCGGGAAAACCTTGATTGATGTAACAAAGCGAAAGCAATACTGAACCTACGTGCAAATACCAAACCTGTTTTCCAGCCAATGCGACTGGTTCCACACGCCACCCTAACAACTGTGGACGAAGAGTTTGACAGACTCCAAAAATCCGGGGTTACCAGTCAGTTAATTATTCTGCTTGGGCAGCCCCCCATTGTAATTGGTAGGAAGGCTAACGGCTCTACACGATTGTGCGCAGATTTTTCTTACAGGATTAAGTGTTGCGCTGGAGGAACATCCGTATTTTATTCCGGTCCCTGAGGACTTGTTCAGAAACCTCAATGGTGGCAGATGTTTTGCCAAACTCGGTCTGACCGAAGCCTATCTCCAAGTTAAAGTTGATGAGGATTCCAGAGAACTGCTGACCGTCAGCATTCATCGGGGATTGTTCGAGTATTACCGTCTATCTTCTGGAGTGAAATCACCGCCTGCAATCTTTCAACAGATCATGAACACGATGCTGACTGACGTCTCGGCAGTAGCAGCATACCTTGACAACATCATGTGGATATGATGTGTGCCACACTGGAATTTTAGGTAGATATCCGGTTATTCGGATCAGTGGACCTAAATCGATTGCAGACGTGAATTGCCCAGTTGAATGCATCAACCATATCACAATAAAGAAATCCATTCACATCAACTGACACGCCACAGGGGTTATCAAAAAACAAATATCTGTGTTTGCGTCCACAAACAGCGCGTACCGACGGTTCAGTCACCCTGATAGCTCAAAGGAACATTGCACAAAGCTGTTGGTGATAAGCCTCTACCTATTGTAGCCAAAAGTTGTCCAATAAAGCGTGACCTTTATGGTTCAAACTCGCACGTTTCAGTGTTACGCACTCGTTCGCGTCTATGCACCGGAATCCAGTTGATAACACAGTGACAGTTCCAACGTGCCCATCATGTGCACTTCTGCCTGGTTTGTGCGTTCGGCTGACGCCTTCTGTCGGGGGTTGTTTCGTCTGCCATTCGTCGTCCGTTCGGTCCAATTTCGTCGAGCGATAGCTAGCTCGGTCGCCCGTGTCGTCCGCAATCCACCCGATTTGGGTTCTGGACATATCTTACCGCCCGGTTGAGATAGACCACCAAGTGGCGGAATAATCACGCCTCCGGTTTGGTCACCCATAACACTGTGTGTACCAGCTGTCATGACCTTACTTGCATCCCGATGTGTTGATGCTTTCTTTAAATTCTAGTTGCACATTCGTGTGTCCAGAATGTACAAACGGTTGATCATGGAAACATCGCACAAACCACTTTCGGTAGTTCGATCGAAAATTGTACTTGCTGAACGGAAAGCAACCTAAAATGGTTCCGTAAACAAAGGTTGGATAGCAGTTCGGGTAAAAAAACGATACGCCGTACTAACATGTATTCCTCAATATTACGTTTGAGGAATATGTATCATATGTCTTAAAGTTCTCTCCATATAGACCTGAGAACCAGTGCATACTTCCGGTAAAGATGAAGAACGACCCTCGTTGCCAGAGACTCACCTGTGGTGTGTTGCGGGCAACCTCATCCACGAAACCTGAGTTCGAATTGTATTTCCGATAGGTTCCCTCAATGAAGTGTTCTAGGTGATATAAGGGCTTTCCTTGTCGATTGACGAACTCTAAAACACACATTTGAGCAATGTCCACCTGGAAGGCATAGAAAAATACGGAAAGGACGGTCAGCTGGAACATGATGCAAATTCATTGTGGTTGCGGTTCAGCATACTGGTAAAAAATAGCCACTGTTTTTCATCACAAACTAGGTGACTGGACGACGTCAAAACACCAAAGATACATGATATGATCAGTCTGAGGAACCGGATCCAAGCTGTTGATCGTCAACAACAGTTTTGAAATCCTGCCACGAAGATGACCAATGTAAATGTGCTAAGGAGCCTTACTAAATTGTGCAATTCACGGGAATACGAAATATCTTATACCGAACACCTCTGCAGCGTTTCCCTGGCTTATCAAATATTTACATATGTACACAAGCTATCGACTACTCCATTAATCAGTAACGCAGACGACCGTGTGATCTCCAACTTGACAGGAATCATACTCATACGTCATCTATTGAAATATCTCGCGTAGCTTCATGAATCCACAAGACAGTAGCAGGTTTTGCGCCACAATGTCCCATTTCATTTATTCATAAGCGGGTACGAATCTGAGCAGGCAGCATTGTGGAGCGAGCTACCGTTTGCCCTAAGAGTGAAGAAGAAACGTTCGAAGGAAGCGTTTTAGCAGAAAGGAAAACGAAGGATGATTGGAACAAGAATATATAGGAATCGCTCTGTAGATGTAGGTGCGCCACTCACTACAGTACGTTAACATCTTGGATAAAGCCCCTTACCAACGATCTCAGTCAATATGGAGTTTCTAGCTGGAGGGGTGACGTCAACTGACTTTAAGCGATAACAACAGACGAATGCTTAATAGGTTGTGACCGAGTAGTTTTGTAGTTTTACCCAAAAATGGGTGAATAGTGCGGTGAACGTTCAGCCAGCATACGGAACAAACAACTAAACCATGGAAGATTGTGCAGCCTAATTGTCTGATCGACTGACAGCACGCCTGGAGATTTTCTGAATAAGCACAGATGAACAGCAAACGCGTTGTTTAAGCGATCTTCCATCTAATTTAGACTGAATGAGGAAAATGAATTTACTCAAATACTGTAACTCTGTTCAAATCATCGGCGTGATCAGGCATCATACAGCTTCCCTCTTAGTGATAAGGGAACGCATTTAATATGCCGGAGATGACGCCGATTGACAAAAGTAAAGTGATCTTTGTCATTTTCGCCAACAACACATCGACAATACGACGACCTGACCAGATGGTAACACTCAAATATGCGGAACGGTCCACAACTACAAGGCTGTCAGCAACAATATGGATGGATGAGAGAGGGCCCCAGTCTCCAGACAGCACTTCGTAGTTTGAAAATGCGGAGCGCATTCTACACAGACTAGCCCGGTTAGTTACCTCGTTTAGCACAGTCTACATGCATTTGGCAGAGGAAGTAGGCAGAACAATGCAGTCATACACCCCGTGTCGTACACCTCAGTGCCAGAAAGGATCTGGACGTCAACCTCATTATACTTCCCTATAGCAATCTCCCGGAGTGCATCCACGGAAAAGTGGAACAATAAGGGATAGACCGGGCGCTCCTGGCAAGCACCACTAGTATAGTGATAAACCAACGAGACCGTTTCCCGTAAACTCCCACATCGACCTCAAGGTGAGCATACAATGATCCTAACAGAACCACATATTCTCCGGAATCGCTTCGTGAAGAATACAGTTCCAGGAAACACTACGAATAACACAATATATGTACACCCCATATAGAAGCAGGTAAAATCTACCAAAGCAAAGGCCGTGAGAGACTAAAGACAATTTTATTATACCGGAGTGCTTTTGATGATCAGTCTACAACTGTCTGGAGCCTTGCATGTGTGCAACGAGCCTGCGCTTGAATTCACATTGATAACATTAGCACGACAAATTATGATAGCGTTCCGACTCGGGCACATACATCACTGAATAGGTGTTGCCTATGAATCAATCGATTCGATTGCTGTTGCCTTTTCACAGCTTTACCCCTGATGTGGTAAATACAGCAACTGAAGGTGCATTAGACAAGAAATTTTAAATGTTAACAGAGATTTATCCCAGGTTGGGCGATCAGGTTGACAGGTTGCTCTACGGGATGGAGCACTAGCGAGAGGAACATTAACGGAAGACTTTCAATGTGCCTTAAGGGCGCCCTATCTGAATGATTAAACAGTTCGCGACTGTTCACACAGCTGGCTGGAAACAGGGCGATGTGTCGTAGTCAATGAACGGTTTGTAATCGTAAGGTTACTGACTCTTCATCAGCTTTATGTATCCCAAATTATCTGCGTAGTTTTTTCTTTACACATCTGTATATATTTATAGATCGCTCATTTTGTGAACTATCTCCGAGAGGATCAACAACAACCCAATTCACGGATACAGCTCAAAGCTGTAAAAGATGAGGACAAGAAGAGGAGAGGACTCCCTCTTTGTTGTGTCCTCAGAGTGGTTCCCAGACGTACCAACGCAAGAGTATTATTCCGTTCGCTCTAAAACGTGTGCATTGATACTAGATGTATGTTAAGTATGAACCACCGAAAATTATGGCAGGGATCATGTGAACGTTGTCAATGATCCTTCATTAAAACAACTGCTCAAAAATCAGTACGGAATGACGTAGGATCGACACGGATAATTAAACAGATATATAAAAGTGAGTGGAGTGGGCATAACTTGTGAACAAGCACATTGGGTGGCTTCAAAATAACATGCTAGTTAGATGTTTGAGTAGCGCAGTGCAAACGCATACATCGACACTAGAATCACACAAGTAAAAGCAGCCGAGGTTTCAACGGATAGGCTTCAGGGGCATGAACCACGCGCATATATATGATTGTCAAACTTTACTTTCTGAAGTCAGTGTGCACAAACGCACATGTGGGATAATACACGACAATCAGGTCACGTTCGGATCAATGGTGGATACGTGAGCACTTCAGGGATCAAACGATGTGCGCATTCCCAACTGGTCAGGTCTATGCAGTGTCAACTTACAGCTGAAGGTGTGAGTATCGCAGTGGGCCATAATAAAATAAAACGTCGCTTATCATCGCCTCTCAAAGTTCAAACGTGAGGTTTGTACAGTACCAACTGATAAGTGCTTATGGCGACCGGCAAAGTGGAAACACAATCCGGGCTGAGTGTATCCGCAAAGTGAAGTGCAAGCAATCGATTACCAAATTCGGTGACAACTCGATAATATGAATAAGAAAAAAACAGACTGAAAATCGATTTTCTGCACCTCAAAAGAATGCCACCATAACCACGGCACGTTTAGGACGCCTGGTGTATAGTGCACATATGGCTAGCAAAAAGCATGCCCCCAATCAGGCTCAGCTGATCGTCAAAACTGGCTCACACTCTGAAGCCAGTCACTCTTAAGTTTCAGGCAAATAAGGTAAGTGAAAACCACCAACGAGCACATACTGGTTAAACGAATTCACCGACATAAATATTCCGTAACCTTTAATTCCACATATGACCGAAATCACCTGATTAACCGTGCGTAGATTTTTTAACAACTGGATCACAGAACGGGTGTGCAGATCATTTCAAATGGGTACCAGAATGATTATTAGTGTAGCATAGTGTTTAATAGTGTTATGGGCAAAGGTTTGTATCTTCAGTGAACAATTTTTGTGCACCATTTATCCGGCCATTCGGCCATTGTTTGTTTTTTCACAGTTTCATGTTCGTATCGTGGCTCCCATTCCGGTGCCTTCTTTTGGGTAAGTTAAGCGCTAGCCATCTGTCGTTGCTGCGGACAGCCGCCTTGTCCGACTCCACACAAATTTGCCAAACCGGAGAACGACTCAACAAAGCAGTTACGCCCAGATAATTTGTCTCCACTGTCAAACATAACATCGAGTTACTTGCTCAAGTCACGTTCTTTTAGTAACAATGCTCGGCGGAAGGGCAAAGTTAGGTCGCCTAAATAGTGGTCGGAGCGTTCGCATGGAAATCGACAATAGACACGATGTGGCGTAGATCCCCATAGGACCACATTTTGTTGTTTCCAATGGTCACTCGTTTTTTTTTATCAGAATTCAGTCATAGGAGACCGCTCCTAATAAAACGTTGACGATCAGTAGATCTTTGATAACAGCCGACGCTCGTTCTCAAACTTATTCCGTGTATATTTCACGTTTTAACAATCTAGCATTTGGAACATATACTGCACCACATTTCAAACCCCATCAAGTACACCACCGTTCAACTTTCAACCCTGGTATGTACTACTGAAGATAACCAGAACACGGATAACTCGATTACGACTCGAGGCGATACCGGATTCAGCTGTTAACATACATACTTTAAGAAATGAACCATTGAAGCATGGGGCAGTGGGGAAACGTATAACAGAAACATTATTAGAATGCCATGACGAACCTGATCTTATTTGACGGTGTTGGTGGCTCCATTAGGAAGTACTCAAAAATCTTTACATTTGCGCTTGCAAAATCGATAGAGTCAAATTCGAGGACGCAAATGAACACACAAAATCGCCAAATAAACGGCGGCAGCCGATTCCCACCTACTAGCCGCCAGGATAGGGTGTTGTGACTAGGGTCAATGGTTGTCTTTGAATACGTCTGATCAAAGCACGATTGAATAAATTCCACAAAAGTTGATGCACCATCCTACTGGGGACTCTAGAGTGTGAAAGTATTGGAAAAGAAATCCACAAAGAAGTTTCACGTACGCTGCACCAATGATCATACCGTAGGACCATAACACGTGACCAAACAAGGACTAGAGCAATGATGCACATGCTTTGTTAGGAGACTGGGAAAACTGCGATTGTGTAGCCAAGCCCCGATGAAGATAGAAAACGGCTACACGAATAAATCTTATGTTTACCACCGGCACGGCCAACTACATTGTAACTAAAGGCTAGTAGAGGTTAGCTCATTGGTATTGGCCACATATCACTAGTCTCGCCGACTCGCTCAACCGATCGTGCTGCACGCAAACAGTCGCAACTGCTGTGCAGTCAGCGGGACTGTAGAAGATGACCTTAAAGCAGAGGACAGCTTAGCGGGTGTTGTGGTTTAACGCAATGTCTGATTTATTATCGCATCCAATTTCACGCGTAATCCGACTGGTTAATACACCGATGAGAATGTGTGCAGCACGCGTACCGCGCGTGATTTAATGTACAGACATGACCATATTAGACAACATAAATGTGATATACAAAAAGAGGGGTCGTAATTTTAATTATAACCCCACCACTTCGCAAACTTAAGTTGGGCAGCACTCCGTTTGGCATCGACCAGAACCGTCATCCAAACTGGCGGTCTCGAAGGCCCAAGCCCGAGAGGAAAACCCGACCTGCAGTGGCCAACCCCTTGACGAACGACTTCACTTCGCCACACTAGGTCATCATCCGTCCACGTTGCAGCACACGGACGCAACATAGGCAAAGCGCTCGATGTCGTAGACGACTAGCTGCCATCCTTTGTACGTGGCCTAGTCATCTGAGTTCTTTGTAAACGTAAGGATAAGACACGAGAATTTGTATGACAATCCCTAACAGATAACTGCTCCCTAATCTTCTCGTCGCCCACTGGTTGATGTCACCCAATTAGGGCAATCGAACGCAGACATTGGTGGCCAACTGCCTGAAGATGGTCCACGTCTTCTATTCTGGGTAACCAAATTTCGTGACCGTAAAGTAGCACAGACCTCGTTGTTTCCTTATATGCGCGATCCTTAAGCGTTAGAGAGATACCTCTCTGTTGACCAGATTGTGCCTGTTCCGCTTATCGGTTTAGGCTTCAAACTAAATCCTAAGTGTCTACGCGTTACCGAACATTGAGCAATGAATTTTTGTGAGCAGGTTGATTAGGCTTATCTTTTGTCCCAATTGTACGTGAACGAGTTTCTCTGCAATACAGTTTAAATAATTCTGTCGACATGATCAATAGTCCTATTACCTCATGTGTGACACCCAAAACAGCGGCCGCGTACTCTCAGTGAACTAACGCTTAGACTGGATGCTCACGTCACGACTATGGTTGCATTAAGCTTGCCTATTGACGTTCGTTTTTACAATGGGTTGAGTATTACCGTCCCTATTTTATCACATATAATACATGTGAAGTGAAGATGTCTGATACGCCGGAAAAGCTTGGGAACCACTGGCTCAATCTGATGCATCCGGCTGTTTGACAGCATGGATAAGAATGCGTCAGCGTTGTGGTCATGAACAGGTGTGTGATCTAGCAAATACAGGTTGAACATGGCCTTGGTAGTAAACCACCTTCGTAACGTGGCAACTGGAAATACACGCTCAATGGCAGGGTAAAAGTAACGATTAACTGATTCAACTGTTATGTCGTGTTGGAATAGGCGCTGTATGGGTAGCGATTCTTTTCAGAGACCAGAAAGAAAACAATAGCTTGTCAAACCTGGATTTCACGATCCAAGAGATAGTTTCTCAGGGACTGACCTTCTTCGAAATGGCTGGCTGACGACTGAATTCCTCGGCCCAGAGTTTCGCGTCCATTTGCAAACGAACATCATCGAAATAGACGCGTGGTTCAACCTGATCAATATAGCGTTTGGCCACAAAATTGGCTGCATGTGACCAATCATCACTTTGCGTAAAATTTGATAGTTTCTTCCTGTGGGAAAGACACGAAGAGCGCAACGTATGTACCACATGTGTAAAAGTGGTTAGAAGAAAAAATCGTGAACATTTACATGATAAAATTTGGAAGGAAAACACATGTAGAAAGGTGAATTGCAATAAATTGGAATCGCCAAACTGACTTGAAAAAGTGTATACTGTTAATCTGAACATGACAAACAGCAGCACGACGAGCGGGATTGTTCCGAACGATTAAAATGTAATGTAGCGATCATACATCTTCAGGAAGCAGAACAGATGTGTACAAATGGGACGCTATATCACACATAAGTTATATCTTGCCTCCGGATAGAAGGCATTTTGATGAGTGCACGCACAGTGCATTGTGGGTTACACACGGTTGTCCGACCTGTAACGATAATCTCGTCCAAGCAAATCGTTAGCCAACATGTGAGAGACAAGTCTTGGTCACAGTGGATGCAAGAGGGTATGCCAAACAACAACAGATTGACAACATATGTTGACTGTGATCAGAGACATGTCAGGAAGTGGGTATGCAAAGGGAAAACGCAAGAATATGTCGGTAAGTGTCAGTAAGCATTTTCTGCAGGTTTCTGATGATAAAAGATCTTTGGAATGTAAGCTGAGTTTTTTAAAGAGTTGCGTTGCTTTGATCGGATTTTCGCGGTTTCAATTCGGTCCATGAGTGGCACTGTTGGGTCACGACTTTAATCTCCTCAGAAGGAAGCTTAAGATATTTTAGAAGAGAAAAGTGAAACACACATCTGGATGACACTGAGCACGTTGCAGCAGAAACCTCAGGAGAATGTGACGGTCGCTTGGCTCTAATCGCCAGGTCTATGGAAAGTATCGGAACGTAAGAGCGAAGGTTCAATAAGACGGCGCCGTATTTTGTCATTTTTCGTTTTTCGCTTTTGACTGAAGTTGCACACAAATGCAACAGAACGTTGGACCGTGATAAGTTTGAAATATATAGCTCAAACAAACGGCGTTTCCATCTCTGAATAGACTCTACAATTGCGCACGTCTCCTTCACAACTGCAGAATGATGTTATTCGACGACGGAAAGTCCCCGCGAAGAGGGCTAGGAGACAATTATTCTAGTTTAATGTCACCCCAATATCAACACCAAAAACACCAATTCAGCTTCCGATCAACGGTCGCTACCGAGGCCGTTGTCAATTCATCCCTCAGATTATCAAAAACAACAGCAATCTTTCATGAGACCAACAAAACTTTATCATGATCCAATAGAGATTTGATCTGAAGAATGGCATCTACTGGGAGTAACAGGTAAACACGCCCACTACTGGTTAGTGTGATCCTACGTCACAGGGAGGCTGTAATTCCGGAGGAGATTTTCAATGTTCCGCGTTTCATTTGGATAGCTGGTAACCGAGACGATTGATCAGGTGATACGAGAAAACATTTGTCATGATTCAGCGTCAGGCCATATGTTACAGGTATGGCTCAAAAATCTCCTCAAATTATCACCATGTTCCTGAGGATCTTTGTCACGGACCATAATGTTAATAACATTTTCAAAAGTTCAGATCAAGTTTTCGTCTCTTAGGGTTTCATCAACCGTTCCTTGGAAACGTGCAATCCTATTGGTAACTCCGAAAAGTATACGTCATCATCATCATCATACACAGCAGTACGTCGAACTTGATAAAAGTTGTCGCACGCTTCGAATGACGCGTAGATTTAACCACCACCGACTACAGAGATATGATTATTATGCATTTTCGAGAATAAGAGCACTGAAGAGTTAACAAGTAGATATTTCTCCCACTACATCGTCTGTCCTTGGCGAGGATATTCGTCAGAGTAAGCTAAGCGATTAATTTCCGATTAGAATCAACTACCACTCATATGTTTCGACGTCCGTAGGCAGTAACGAGTATATGGGTCCGCTAGGGAATTTTAGATATGTCGATGATATTTTATCTCAGTAACCCCTATTGGTCATATCAAAACAAGTACACAGTTTCGAAGCTCTGACGTTTGGATTTAATGAACGAGACTTGCAAGAGTTAGAGCAGTGGCATGGGCTACAATGAAATCACGTGTGAAAAACGGTGGTTTATAGTTGAGAAGAGAACTTCAAAATTACCGGCGGGTTATAGAGGATCTGGTTGGTGTAAGTTAAACATCACTCATAATCGTTCTCAGCTGACGCATTCCCACAGACTTTCCAAACGGTCCTATACACGAGTTGTGCCCTCGTTGTTGTTGTCAATGACGCAGTAGTCAACAGCGTCACCTAAGGTAAATCGTGAACCCATAAATCCTATTGATAACACGTCTAAACACCGCATGTTAAACACACAATACGTGCCAGTTGATGACTGTCTCATACTGTAGCGAGAAGGCGTCCAATAAAGCACAATTTTTATTGTCCAATACCCTAGTCCTCATGCCACACGCGCGCTCGCGTTTATTAATCATTCCGGACCACAACACCTCCAGGTTTCCGCTCACGTATCGTGTGCACTTCTGCCCCGTTTACGTGCGTGATCGGCGCCATCTATCGGGGGGTTTCCTGCCTGCCATTCTTCGCCTGTTGGTCCGATTTCGTCGTCCTTTCTATTTTCACTGCCATGTCTCGCCCGTTGGTCCGATCCAGTCAAGCGATGGCTCATCCGGTCGCTCCCGCCGTCCCCGATCCGCTCGTTGTGGGATTTTGGACGTGCCTCCCCCCGCGTCGAGGTATTCCGCCAAGTGTTGGAATACCCACACCTCCGGCCTGAGTATCCACCACAATATGAAGCTTGTAAGACGTGAACATTTTTTAATTTAAATCGGATGATAAGAGCTCTCCGAGAGGAACAAAACGTGGCGAAACCGGTAACTCTTGATTTTAACTCGTTGTGGATTAACCAAGAAATTACTTAATTACACTGTTACGTCATAAAAGTGTGGTCGGAGTTGCAATATTGGCAAGGATATGTACTGATAACGAGTTCTAGCACGATCGACAATCGAGCTCAATGCTTGTTTTCGAAAAGGGCTGATTGGAAAGTCTACGAGAATTTCTAAACTCTTGTGCAATTTGAGGACATCATATCTCAAGAAAAAAACTATGCAAAGATCTAGAATAATAGCAGGTCGGACACACGAGTACAAAGTATTTCCATGTTTAGAAGATACCTGTTAAACGCGTGAAGGCCAGAACAACTTGCACTTTTGAAATTTTGACATGCCACCTGGTTAGTAATGACGATGACCTCGTAAACATAGTTATCTAACTCTAAGTATCGGTAAGCGCTCGTAATACAGTTCCGCTGGAAGTAACAACGGCAACAGTATCGGATAGATATCTGAGTGATGCTGCTGTAGGAGTGGATGAAAGAACAGAGCTCGCTACAGATACAGTGTGATGCGGACACTGGATCGGCAGACGTTTTGAAGATGACCCTTGTTGCCGCAAGCTTTTAAATAAGGCGTCTTTCGTCGGACATTAGTAACGTGGGTGACGGTTGTATCTACAGAATAAACGTAAATTTAGCGACATTCAGTAACGGATACGCAAGAGAACGATCAGTTGAATTCACTGGTGAAACAGATCAACAGCGCTAGGGCACATCATCATCATCATCATAGACAGCAATACATCAGTGGTTCACACTAATGGTTAACTGCTAGGGCACACGAACTCTGAAACGATTGGAATTGTTTTGAGGCCAATTCGAGCGATCTGGGTTGATCAACGACTGCCTTTAGATGTACGGCTTTGTTATAAAAGGTCATGACGAATGGGATTTGAGATCAGCCAGCTTACAAATATATCACGCAGAGCGACGTCAAGATAGCGTTCAGCACTGACGGCTTTGAGATCGTTGTCTCTTGCTAAGTCTCGGAAGTTCTGGGTGTGTTGCTCAATATTTTTATTTAATATCATGTCTGTAGGATACCAACGGATAAAAATCCAACGGTTGGTTTCAGAGTTCAAAACAGATCGTTCAAAGGGTATACACTGAAGTCTGGACATTTGGCGACAAGTTTATAGATCAAAGGTGAAAAATAATTAAACAGCATCTTCCATTTATCTGAATGAACAGTAGCGATTGAGTCACTGAGGTTCGTAAAAACGCAATGTCAATGGTTCCATGAGTAAACAGCTTCGGGGGAACTCGGATCAGTGTCAAAAAGTGCCGGTTGGAGAAATTAACCCATGCTTGGCTGATCCTCAGAGGAATAAATTGTTATCAACGACAGATCATGATAAACAGATACGAGTGAGAAGATGGAAGGCCAATGAGCGAACATGAGATATCCGTGGAACTGATAAGACCTGCAAGATCACTAATTTAATATAATTAGTACGATACTCACCATAGCATTCTTCAAGATAGCCACAAGTTGAACGCTCGACTGTATTATCCAAAACTGGCAGTCACTTGCAGCCGATAGCAGCTCTCGCATTCACGTTGACTTATAAGCCAACGGGACTCGAACCTAGTGCTTTTACGAAGAGAACGTGTTAAAAAGTTAACGCGACTCTTGATATGTTAGTACCATCGTTACGAGTGCCCTTACACCACCCTTACGATAAGCTCTATCAAGGATCACATCCCTCAACCAGAAGTGTCACTAAACCAACACCGAAGCAAACGGCGTATGAGGTAATACAATGACCATCACAGGATAACAGCTCCATACACAAAAGAGTGACGAAAATCGCTGGCCATTGGTCGCAGTGATCCTACGATTACCTTTTACACAGTAAGAGAACAATCATGTCACGTCACTGTGCATTTTGCTGCGTAAAACTGGCCATTTGGAACAGGTAAGCCTGAGACAACGTGAGCACTTGGGACGTCATGCAGACAGGGGACCGCTGAACAAGTGTGGATAATGAAGCTGGGAATAGAAAAACCAAAACTTACACTCTGAAGCACTCTCTCATTGCCCCACGACTGAAGGATTTTTGTTCGATACGCACTCGCACCGTATCTTCCACCCACTGGGCCTTCACAGCATTGTATCGATACCGTTTAGCGGTTTCCACCGGCAGCTTGTCAAATTCAAATTTTGCCCAAGGATCGCCACGACGAAAAACCATAGCATATGCAGTTCGCCAGAGTCCCTGCAGCGCAGTAAAATGGCGGGTAGTGTGCCAAGTGGCCCAAGAACTAAACACTAGTCAACTAATGTGACAAAAAGACAGGAGGTAATCGGATCAACATCCCAGTAAACATGAGACAGAGCGCGTGGAGGCTCAGTGATAAACTATGGAACGAATGTTCCTGTTCGACTACCTACAAAGTCAGTAACCAATAGGTCACAAAGTTGCGAGCGCTACTGTGACGTTTGCCGGGTAAGAGCCGAACTGTATGAATCTATGGTGGAATCCATGTTTGGACATGAATTCTGCAATGTGAATGCACAGAACACCAATCAATTAAGTGAATGATGAGCTCAGTCTACCTAGGTGGTTGATCAGGAAAACAGTCGTACTTTAAAAAAGAAACAGGATGGAACTCACTTCATTCTGTATCCAAATTTACATCTGTGCATTGTGAATACACAAGCGAGTTACAGGCACGGAATAGAGAGCTGGTTACTTTTTATTAATCACTCAAGCCTCACCGACAAAACAGATCAACATGGACGATACTGAAGTCACTGAATTCGAGTTGTCCCTATATTCCCCTACTTACTTAACCGCAACCGCAGAAATAATCACGAACTGCAGCAGCTAACCTGTTTGTAACTGCCTTCATTTACCTGTCGAAAATAATTTGTCAATCTCGCAGACAGTGCAAGTCGCTTTCAGCATCAACACGGAGCGGTTAGTGTGACAGACGATTAATTAGTATCTTTTATGCCTACATACATACACACTAATTATACTCTTCACATGGTGCTGGAAAAGCCATCGGTTCACATCAATGAAACGTGAACAACCAACCTTGAGTTCATGTGCTGAGCAAAAGAAACCATTTACAAACAATTCGCTCACGAAACAGGTTGCAGATGCTCAAATATTCAACCACAAGTGCATTATTAAACTGAAGGTATATCATAACAGAAAGAATAGGTGGGATTGTTCAAAGCTAGTTATACAAGTCGCGCTCATGAATTTCTGGCCCTGAGTCATGGATTTTGTTTCTCCCTGTCATTTCAGATTAGTGTCAGGCTTATTGGTCTTTGGAAGAAAACTGTCCCCTTGAATAAAAGGAGCACTTACAGTGGATAATGCGTGTCTGGAACATTGTGGTCCAGAAATTATAGTGGTATTGTGACCACTGCATCGTGTTACAGTATAAAACACTGTGGAAGTTCACAACAAAAAGTTCATGAGTTTTCTATTGTTTGTTGTCATTACCTTTCTTTACCATGCTTACAGTTCTGTGTTCACAGATGAACGAGTCCTTTTTTTTCAATTTCAGCAACGGTAGTACAGATGTAAAATCAGCGAACCTTCCAGCCAGATATTCCCGTTCTACCTTCACTTGTCTTTGTCTGTGTGAATCACCCAATCCTGTCCAGTGGTAGGCTCTGAGGGTGCTCGAAACCAATGAAATTCGTTTGTAACCCATTTGGCAAACAACCTCAAACGAATAAATCAATAGAATGTGCTGCTTTTAAACTTCGACACGACATACAGAATGTCCGGCTGCTTAGACCTCAGAAAGCACACTCAAGATCATCAGGGTCCAAAATTATAATCGTCACTGATACCCATGGTCGATATCAGTGAAAGTCTCAAACAGTAACGGATGCAAGGAATTTGAACAAGCTATCTTGATGGAGCAAAATGGGACTTACAATGATTCTTTCACGATTATTAGACGGTAAACATGTGGTTCCCGTTTCAGAACGTAATATTTTCAATTCTTTCACGGAAAACTTCCTCCTGTCTGTTCTCGACAATTTTACCTTGTCAGACATTCGGAAATCGGCAAATGCAGTGAAAATATCATCGGGAGAAAAACAAACACCAGAATCATCCAATGATCCACTCTCCATCACAAGTAGCAAAGTAGGGTGATGGGGACTGAGAAGAATGGAAGAAAACAAAAACATGTACATATTGACATTCTACTTCAGGAATGCCGCACGATAGCAGCTGCTCAAGAAGTTTGAAAAAATTCAGTGAACGTCTGTTGGACTGTGATCACAACGCAGTCATAAGCATCGGGCTTATCGGTAGTATACAGCTGAGACCTGTCAGATATCATTCAAACAGTAATAATCTCATTGCAGCTTTTAGACTCAGACAGATAGTATCGATAGGCCCTTTCTCAAAAGGAGTAACAGGTCTCAATTGTTCCTCTGTAAAGTCATCGTTTCTGCAAATGAATGCCGCAGTGGTTAAGGAGGTTGTTTCTGAGCTCAAATCCCCGTCGTGGTAGGAATCTGCGCCACTGACGAACTCTAATGAAACGAATTCGAACCAAGTGTTTCTACTTGAAAGAGTCCGACCAAAAAGTCAATCTTAACGTGAAAACAGTGAGCAAATGTTAATTAAATCGTTTGTAGTAAGAGGGCGCGCGAAACAATCAACCCAACATTGTAGCGGTCTTGTTCAAACTACACAGCAGCTCCGAATAGCTTCACAGAAAGATGGTACACACGCAAAAGAGAGCGCGATTCTACTCACAAGATGATCCGGATAACGAGTTCAGTGTGTTACCACGACGTAGTTAGAAAGTGAGGGATGCACCAGACATCTTTGGAAAACACCACGAAATGGACTAATATGAGCAGTTGACGCACTTAACACGTTACTCAGTATGCAAATGTATACACACTGCAACAAAAACCATATGACCTCGACTGCTTAATGAAATGTCTACACCAAAAGTTTGACACGCTACTACCTATGGTCACTACTACTCAGGTCATACACAAGGATTCCGTCGAAAGTTTACTGTTTTACCAAACGGTCACGCCAAAAGGGCCATGACAAAGTTGTTAGGAAATCCAAGTTGTAACGTTCTCGGGGAGTGTTGGTAAGAAATAAAACCACCGTTTTGCTTAAAGATCGTCCGGAAGTGCTTTGGACAGATACGCTTAAAAAAATATTGAACAATATTATTCTTGTTTTGCAACACTAATTCAGTCGTCGTATTGTGAGCCAGTAAGTGTCTGTAAAGTTGCTGAGTTAATTGTCCACAGAGGTTCACAATTGTGGTTGAAGTCCAGATTGAACGATGATAATTCCGGCTTGAATTTCATATTTAGAGAGTGCAGTACGCGCGTATTTCATCCTTGTCACGTTTAAGTATGGTGATCCGATGCATCTTGATTTAATCAACAGCAACAATTTTAGAGTTCCGCAGTAGATTGTTAAATCATATTGAGTGTACAAAAGATCACCAATTAGCGTTTGTCACTGAATCGTTAACTCAAAATAACTTATTTTCCGGAGGCCACTTGAGCAGAGTTTCCATGAGGCCGGCACATTCACATTGTTTAAAAGGAACATCAGGGCATCTCATTGCCAATTTCAGTAAACATGAAGACCGACCAACTCTAAATTTAAACTAAGTCGACGCCCATGGAAAACACTTCTAGTCTCCAAAAAGTATGCAAGTGTTTCATAAAGTGCACCCTGTGTAGTTTTTTTGAGATGTGAGTAAGTCGTTGATACAGTTCTTGCCACAATCTGAGTTGTTAACTAACGGTCGGTGGATCTTTCACACGAAGTACTCGGATTTTCTTACAACGCCTTCTGCCTGAGGTCACGTGTCCACGAAGAGGCGAACTTCTGTTCCTGTGGCAGAATAGCAACTTGCCAAACCAAGAAGCATTTTTCTAGATGTCAGGGCCGTCCTTCTTCCACCACGAGGCAGGGCGAGTACCAGCTTCATTTGTCCCATTACGTTGCACAGAACGGATGTTATCTACGGAAAGACCTAATCGTAGTTGACATCCAATCACGGCCACTCACGAAAACCATTGAGCGGGCCGGAGTAAAGTGTCACAGTAACCCGACAGGTTGCCTCACAAAAAGGCAGAAATCTGGGGTTTCAACTGCGCAATAGTATGCTGAACGGGTGAAGTTGGTGACTTGTTATCGTGAAGTGTTTAGCAACCGATGGCGTCAAATTCCGAGCGGCCAGTTCGTCAAGTCGAGGCTGGTGCGTCATCATCTGTTTCAGACATTTCGAAATGTTTCGATACTTTGAATGTGCCCGATTTAGTCATGAAAAAACGCGTAGCAAACAAGCATCATCAACCCTGAAGAGCAAAGAAATATATACATACATTGTTTTCAGTTTGTGGTTTGTCTACCTTAGCGCTTATTAGCATATTCTTATGCCTTTCAAGGGTGCTGGTGTAGCTGAAAGCGTGACCAAGAAACTTAACGGGGCAATCAGCAGAACATACTTCGCAGCTCAACCACGCGTTCGGTTTACCTCCACACCAGTATTACACTCCCAAACGAAAGATATATCGCCTCTTCATGCCACCTTTTTGTATTTACCGTTTCGTCTGTTTCTGTGGAACAACCTACACAGGCCACACAACACGATGATTGTCGGAACGCGTTCGGGAGCACCAACCGGTATGGTCAACACGAGGATCGTCTGCGGTCGTCAGATATTTGATCCAGTCGAACCACCTGATCAATCCGACCGATTCGTTCAAGCCAATTTATCGAATACTTGGGATACAATCGAAGTGGGTCAAAAGTCGTACACTATAAATTGCAGAGGCCATTGCATCCAACAACACTTACCACCACTGTGCACCTAAAAACGGCTGATCAGAACTCTGAACCTTCTGTACCCGTGTACACAAACACAGGTGCGTCCTGGAAATAGCTCAGCCCACATAAAACCATGAATAATCACAGCGCCAGTAAATTCATACTGCACGGCTGCCTCGCAGTATAAACCGGGTCGCCCTGTCTGCTGCATGCAGTAGGGTGGATAGGCGAAAACATTCTATTCCTGACCCCTCCTCCACTGTTCTATTGAATGTGGCTCTCAGGCCCCTGTTGACCCTCGTTTCTGATAAGTACTCCGCAGTTCTATTCAGCTTCTTTCTGTAGCAGCTGGTTTAGCGGGGCTCGAACATCATGTAAACTTGACAGGAATGAGCTGTAGTAGCTGATGAGTCCAAGGAAAGACCGAGACGTTGCGACATCATTAGGAGCTTGCATCTGTTGAATGGCTCGAATGTTCTCTGGGTCAGGATGGCGACCGGCAGAGTCGAAGATGAAGCCCAGGTAGTTTATTGACAGTAGGAAGAACTGGCACTTTTCGGACTTCAGTCGAAACCCGTAGTCCTAGAGGCGCTGGAGCACAGCCACGATGCGACTGTGGAGTTCTTCAGTTGAGCGACCCAGGTATGCGGCTGTACCCGGTAGACCAGAGATCATGGCGTCGACAATCTGCTGGAAGATGGCGGGTGCCGTCTTCACACCGAACGGGAGCCTGATGTATTGGAATAGACCTCTGTGGGTGTTGATCGTGACCAGTTCACGGGATTCCGGTGTGACCTCGATTTGGAAATATGCTTCCGCCAAGTCCAGTTTGGCGAAGCATGTGCCGCCATTGAGCATTGTGAACAGGTCCTCGGGAACGGGAAGCGGATGGCAGTTCGCTTCTAAGCTCGCATTGAGCCCAGTGGAGAAATCTGCACAAATCCGGATGGACCCATTGGACTTCTTCACCACGACAATCGGTGCGGCCCATACAGAGTATGCCACCGGGTTCAGAACACCAAGTTGTTCCAAACTTTGCATCTCCTGATCGACTAGAGGTAGGGCTGCTTATGGTACCGGCCGTTTGGGTCGGAAGACCGGTTGGCTTTCGTGACGAAGGTGCAATGTGGTCTGAGTGCGGGTGCACTGACCAAGACCATTTTGGAATACCGGAGCGAACTGGTGAAGAATGTGGTCGGACAGATCGTCATGCCTGTCAACGGACCGCACGTGGTTACAGATTGACCGGATGGGAAGATCCAGGAGGCCAAGTTGTTCGATCTAGTCAAGACCCAAGAGATTCAGGTCAGAGTCGGAAACGTAACACGTCCCGTTGATCGTTGCTGCCCGGAATGATACCGAACAATGCAGCTGGCTAGTCAGATGCACGGTACCACCACAAGCACTGGTGGCGGTTTGGGATGATCGATGGACAGGAGGGTCGCCCAGTTTTCGCCAGAGAGCCCCGGAGATAATCGTGATGTCGGAGGCTGTGTCCAGTTGTGGACGAACCGGACGACCGTTGATGTGAACCGACACGAACTTGCAATTCTCCGTGACATTAACTTTGAAAGTGGCCAGCGGACTGGATGATCTGCCAACCGGTTTGCCATGGTGCATGAATCTTGGGACCGAGGCAGGATTGCCCCGGGCCGCCAATCGTTTCGGGCAGAACCCATCTTTGTGCCCGACCGTGGCATTTCTGGCAGCGATGTTGCCGGAAGGTGCAGAACATGTGGAAGTGCCACGCACCACAGTAATGGCAATCAGAAGGAGACTTGTCGTGGTTGGTTTGACCGGTTCTCGTAGGAGACTGGGGCTTGGAAACCATGTGCACCGAACGAGGGGCTCGGTTCGGGTTCTGGATCATCGCGGAGTCACGTTTTAGGTTGATCAGTCGACCGCATTCGTCGACCATCTTCTCCAGTTTGGTCTCGGGTTGCTGATCGATCATGGTCAGGAGCCGCGTTCGAAGATCAGCGTAGCTGGGAGCTTGGAGACCACAAATGAATACCAAGCATCGGAACTGGTCTTCAGTGAGTGAACCGAGTTTGAACCAACCGCATTCACGATTGACCAAACCAGCGTATGTGACAAAATCGTCATTGTCACGTTTGACCAGTTGGAGACATTGAAACCTGGCGTTGAGTAGAGAACGGATATCCCCGAATATCTTCTTCAGTTTTTCCACAGTATCGGCGAAGCTCAGCATTCGCGGCTCGGCAGGGAGAATGTAGTTCGAATAACGGACGTGCTCCGCCGGACCAAGTTTCCGGAGAAGCAGGCGCACCTTGGTCTCGTCGTCTCGATTGGCCAACTCGACTGTGAAAACGTCTTTGTACCGCTTGTACCACGACTCGAATGATACACCGGCATCAGGATCATATAGAAACTCGTGGATATTCCTGGCCATGTGATCCACGGGCGGCGGATCAACGGAAGGCGTAGATGACCCCATTGTGACAAACAGTATAGTGATGAGATCCATCAATCGTATTTGCGCCTGCATCATTTGCTTCAATTCGGGATCAGAGGACATGATGAGGCGATGAATCCGAAAACCTCCGTCGCCAAAACTGTTATGAACCGCGTGGATGGACAATTGATACAAAATCACTAACGCTCAGCGTCCACGATAACCCGGCTCAGATACGACGGTTGCACTAACGATCTGCCTCATCACGGACTATACGACGACGCACGAACTAGCGCAAATGAAGAAGACAGGAAGACAGGGAACCTTCAGCCAAGAGTATATTTGATCTCAACCAAACATGTTCAAAATACACTGAAAAACTCCACCGTATTTATATCGTTCAAGCGAAGGCTCATACAGTGTGGAGGCTCATACAGTGGTGAAGAAGACGAAACAACACTTTTGGGTTAATTGTGACATTATCCCAACATCTGTCCAGATATTGTTTTCTATGAGGTGGTCCATCTTTCTCCGAAAGCAGTCCACCCCGTTAGTCACACCGACAGGTAGATGGCAGAACCAGTAGAGGCGACCGCAAGTTTTAAATGCTGTAGGAGGTCTTCGACTTTCTGTGATAGGGATTTGATGACGCGTGCCCTTCGGATTCGGGGTACTAAACGTATTATACTTTACTACCTCAAGCAGTTCATCTACCTTAAGAATAGGGTAGGCATCAAGCAGAGTGAGTTTGTTTGTAGCTGGACTGTAGCTCACAACCATCTTCTTTTTGTCTGCCGTTGAAGACGATTAATACTTGAGCACGTCATGACGGGTTCGATGTATCGTTTCTCCGTCTGGAAGGAGTAGACCTACTTCCTCGCCTATGAACTTGCCCTCAAAACCATGTCGTCGGGATTTGGTCACAGTGGGCCACCAACTTCCCGAAGGGGTATGCAAAGTGGCGGTAACTCAGACTGTGCGGGCGACACANACTCGAGTCTGACCGCTCTCTTTCGGTCGACGCGTGGCTCTGATATAGTCGTTCTGGCCGGAGATATGAACACCTAGGCCGGCCGCCTCGATGAGGCCGAGTCTTGTTTAGGTGGCAGGTTTGGGATGGTGTCACATCGATCGGATAATGGCGGGCGATTGCCACATCTGTGCGCTGAGTATAAGCTATTTTTAGCCAGCACTAGTTTTAGGCACCGTGCGCGTCATTGTTATACTTGACACCCGCCTTCTCCGAATCAGGCCTGGTCTCAGATAGACCACATAGCCGTTAGTTATAGGTGGTAGGGTTCCATTCAAGACTGCCGTTCTTATTGGAGCACGTACTTGGATTAAGATCATGCGTCAGTACTTTGTCGTTTCGTTCCTACTTTTTCAGAGCAACGACTCCGTCGACAGCAGCGACTAGATGTTGGGGAAACTGGCTTTACCATCGGTAAAGCTTATGTAACAGGCTTAGTGTTTCTCACTTCTATGATCTTAATAGCCGCTGGACTCAAAGCTCACAGTCCATTCGGGAAGCAGGTACTATAGCATGCAGCACGGAGGTACACGGGTTGAACGGACGTTGGATCACGGAGAAATTCCTAGAGTTGTTAGAAGCCAGGCGGAACATTCCTCCTAGTAGTTCACATAACAAGTCTAGAAGAGATTCGTAGGAAGGTGAAACGTCGCCTAAAGGCTGATCGTGAGGCTTAGTTGGTGGGGAAAGTTAAGGAAGTGGAGACCGCTTTCGCTTCAGCGAACACCGGCAAACTTTTTGTGCTGATCCGTACCACTGGTTTCAAGTGACCTTCTGTTAGTGAAGCTGTCAGCGAGACAGATGGCACACATCTATAATAAGTCCAGATGGTTAGAGCGGTTGGCGGAACACTTTGAGGGTCAATTTAGCTGGCCTCCTGTTTCTACTGTGTTACCGCCACAGTCATGTGATGTAGCACCCTGGTCATGAGATTTGGTGCCACCCACTAAAACTGAAGTTCGCAGTTACAGTTCGGCTTTCAAACTTAACAGAGGAGCTGGTCCTCGTGCTGATCTCGTGCCGGCACTTTTCAAATAGGGTGAGGGAGGCGTTGGTAGATACTTTGACTCAGTTGCTCTTTCAACTTGTGTGGACGACGGAGATCATCTCTCCATGCTGGGGTCACTCGATAAGAGTTTCCATATTCAAGAAAGGTATCAGGAGCTCTTGAGAAAGGCACACGGGAATTAGTTTGACACCAGTCATTTCTAGAGTTCTTGCATCCATTATACTTCGTCGACTCAGTGCAGCTCGGGAGGCGGAGAACATCAGAGGAAAATAGGCAGCAGCCGGGTAGGTAAAGTGTAGGGGTTTCCAACCCAGACTCGCACATAACATAGCGAACGACAGGTGTTTTTTTCATAGCAGTTTTGCTGAACACATCTCCAACTTGATGACCGACAAAAGCTCCCAAAACTACAAGAGGGATAGTGCTATACGAAGACTAATCCGTTTACCCCAGAGAACTCGCTTACAGAGGATGGGTGCATCCCTCATGTAAAAGAAAACTTCCCAGAATCCCTGTATGCAGCAACTAGAATAAATAATAGTCGCACCTTACTGTACACTTCCGAGGCTTTTGCCTTTTAGCTTACTTTTGTTTCAGTCAAGATGTTAGCTTACTTCAGTCCCAGAAGTAAAATCACAACTCTCGCCGTGACTCGCAGCCCTGGCATAAATTTTCTGCACACAGTTTTCCAAGATCGGTAACAATACACAGTCGATGGTGAAACTTCTTCTGTTTCGACAATGAGAATCGGGTGTGGTATATTTCTGTTGGACTGTCTCAACATGCCAATGTCAATTGCGTAATCACATACCCTTTCAAAGGACTGAAATAGGGTTTCCGTCTTTAATTCCATCGTCATTGAAAGTTTCTCGTACCAGTCCTTGACACAGCCAACTGCAACCAGTAATGGGGCTGCGGACCGTGCGTAACTGTAAGAAGTTTTTAGGTTGGTTTTGGCCTGCCTAGCACCGTGCACACCGAATATCTACTGTGATGGATGGTCAAACCGCAGGGGCAAATGTTTCAACACTCGGTGGAATATCTCAACACGATAGTAAAGTATGTTCAGTCTCACAGTGAGTGGACTACGGGTAACACGGGCGACTGGATGAGACATCGTGCAACGAAGTCAGATGAACGAACGAGGAATGGCAGGCAAAAAACTCAGTAGAAGGCATCAGCTACACATACAAACTAGACGAAAATGCACACGATGTGTGAGTAGAAACCGCTGCCGTTGTGGACTGGAATTCCGGATCATAAACGCCAGCGCGCGCATGGTGTGTGGACGAGTGAGATGGACGATAAAGACCATGTATTACTGAACGAATTTTCGTTGCACTGGTACCCTGCTCTGACAAGCATGAATCCTCACAACACAAACAATTCCATACTGCATCGGCCATCTCGCAGTATGAACCGAGTCGCCCGATCTGCTGCATACATCAGGGCGGATAGGTGAAAAAATGCTACTGCTGACCCCTCCCCCACTCTTCTATCAAATTTAGTTATTAGGCCCCTCCCTACCCCCAATTCTGACAATTTCTCTGCAAGTCACACAACAGATATGATTAATCATAGTAACATTGTGCCGCTAAGTCCCAGCTCTCGCCACTCAGTCCCAGATCTCCTTAGTCCTGTGCTTCGACCTAGAACACAAATTAATATATGTGCCTTCAACGTTCGTATTCTAAAACAGATAGGTCAACAGGCTGCTCCTGCACGAACGTTAGAATCGCTGCATACTGATGTTTGCTGTATCTCAGAGACTAGAATCCACGACAGTAGTCAACGTATGAAATTAACAGCACCTGCACTTTCTACCCGATACTGGTTATACACTTCAGGTGGCTCTCCAGCCGCCGTCACCGGTCAAGCGGGAGTAGGTATAGTCCTCAGCACGACGGCCGCAGCCGCATTG
>QNGE01001470.1:0-17309 GCA_008508345.1 Paragonimus westermani | reverse complement strand
AAGGGGTTGGCCGCCGTGGGTCGTGTTCGTCTCCCGGGCTGGGGTCCTCGCGACTCACAGAGTCGGTGGTTGGAGACACTAGGTGAGATGGCGGCTAATCGAGCTCAGTGGCGTGAATGTTATCGTTGTATGGCCGAGTTGTCTGTGAAGTGAGTGCATTTAATGATGCGGGGCAGTGAAAGCCGTAAGGAAGCTGTCTCGCTGATGACGCCTTATTCTCACTTGCAGCTCGGTTGTTTGTTTGCAAGGTGTAAACACCTAGATGTTGAATGTTTAAATATAGGCGTAGCCATTTTCAGTAGTTAAGCCCCTTTCCGTCCCTTTCTTTTTTCCTTCTCTCTCTTCCTATACCGGATTTGCTCTTTCTCCATGGTTGTGTGGCAGTTGAGCATTAGTGTGAACCATTGATGTAGTGCTGTCTATGATGATGATGACCCTGCTCTGAACACAACGCAATGAAGCTGCCGTAGCCAAATCCGCACGTAGTTGAGGATATGGAAGACTGTTTGTCGGAATTTGAAGCGATTGCAGCGTGTTGCGGACCAAAAGGTGAGGCACGCCTTTTGACAGCTGTGGGAACGATGCTCACAGGACGGGCAAAGGCTGAGTAGGCAAAGACCGCAACTTCGTATCACGAAGCACAGGCGGTATTGAATCAGGAATTTACTCAATAGCAAGTCCGGTGGCGAGAAATGGATCGCTTCTATGGCGCCGGGATCGAAATGGCTTGGTGAAAGCCAGAATTCACTAAACCCACCGATAAAGAAGTCGTCGGCAAGGCAGAACCCACGGAGTTCTGTTAGTCCTTCGACCAAGCGCTGGACGTTTGAGCACGCACACTCGACACAATTCATTCTTAACAAGTGCATGTTGTTGGAATCAAGAATAGGATGGAAGTCTTGGAGGACACAGGGCACATTTACTGGGCTATAATCGACTCTGACCGGGCAGGCTGGGATAAGTCTTTTTGAAACTGAAGGTCCATTAAGCGAGCAGCTTGTGCTGGACAATCCGACCTCAATTACACACATTTGTCTTCGAGATGATCGGTATGGAAAGTTATGCTTCTTGGGAGCTGATTGCGCATGTGGCCAAAACGCCCAAGTGTGTATGCAGCTTCTTTTGGAACAGGCATGGTGGTTTTCAAGAACCGCTGTAAGGATTTATCTGAAATCATGCTAGAGTGACAAATGTGCAATATGTTGTGCAAAATGGCATTTTGTCGCTTTGTGGTGGACGCAAGAAAACTCTATTGACTTACGTCGTGCTCGGTGTTGTCTTCACATGCCAAGCACATTGCTGATAATGACGTTGCGAGAACCGTTGAGGAGTCACAATTTTCGCGGTTAATTTTCTTCGTTGTCGCTTAATCAAAGGTGGGTCGGGATATATTGAAACCGTAGTTTACAGGCTGCTAAGAGAATCGCTTCGATTTCTAGAGCACTTGCAACGGCAACACGCGCCAGCCTCGGTTTGTTTAGGTGTGCCACACCAGGTTCTCTCCGCAGATGGGTGACGGAAGTGGGAAAGCGAGAGAGTGTTTGCATCTGAGTAGCAAAAAACAAGCCAAAGTTCACGGTCGTGTTCACGTTTAGCTGAAGAGATGGAGTAAAGCGCACCTGGAAGTACTGTTTAAGCGCGTCAGGTCACATGACTTGCGGTGGTTGTCAGGGGTTGTGCAGTTTCTTGCACTTGTGAGCTCCACGGGTCTCATAATTAAAAAAAACAAGGCCTCATTCTATTCCACAGAAAAGTCATCTTGAGAAACCGTGTCACTATGGTCAGGAGAACCGGACTCATTTGGTAACTTATCAGACTGGTAAGCATGGTAAACTCCCAGGGTCCATAGATAAGAAATAGAGACGTTTTGCAAAGGATTACTAGGTGCATGGTGAAAAGGGAACTGGAGGAGACAGAAGTCAAAACTGAAAGGAGTAAAACATGGTCCAGTTTTCAAGTTCTCAAACAAACTCAGAAAACATCAATGACTAACATTATCAAGCCTTTGCTTGAAATCGTTCTTCGCTGTGGCTAGTACAACCTGTCCTGGCAACTTATTGCGATGGTTCACTACTCTGTAGGAGAGATGAGCCCGAACGTTTCTGTTAGAACCCAGTTTTGCGAGTTTCCTAGCATGTCTCCGAAGTGCTGGGTTGCCACTTCAGGTAAACGGCCGCTTACCAGTCTAACCATTTAATAATTTGAAGGTTCCAATCAAGCCTTCCCTGTTGTCTTCCCTCCAGGGAGAACAGATCCAAGTACCTGAGTCTTCTTTGATAGTCCATACCTTAAGTTTAACAAACAACTTTGTAAGGTGGAGCTACATTCTTTGGAGAATTTTTGCATCCCCAAATGGCATGGATTCCGGGCCTGCACGCAATGTTCAAGATGTGGCCACACACGCTTCTTAAACAGAGGTATTAGGACTTCTGGTTCCCCAGAAGTCATTGCCTTCTTAAAAAGAAACGAAGTATTCTTGGCAATTCGGATTTTTTCAGTGTGGAAGAAAAATTTGAAATCCACCCCGATCTGCATTCCTAGATCCCTCATTTTGGATGTTCTCTGTGCCATCACCGAGGTTCCGGTTCCTCCCAGGTGTCTAGGAGTAGCCGCCACTTCTGCGGCTAATAATGACTTATAATTATTCACTATTAGTGGTAGTTCCCATGCCACTGTCCACTGGTAGATTTTTCAAAATTCTCTTGCATTTCCACTACGTTTTGACAGCTAACCAGCCTAACGTCGTCTGCGAATAAACCACTTAAACGAAAAGCAAGGCGCTGTCGTCTGTGAAAACCAAGAATAGTGAAGGCCGTGGAACAGACCCTCAGGAAACGTTGCTCTTCACAATGACTGAAAGTGGTTGGATACCATCCACTTAAGCGTGAAACTTTCGACGTTGGTGGTGACCCTCATCAAATTCAAAATCCATGGAGGCACGTTGAATGTCTCGAACTTATTTAGAAGCCTGTTAACCAAGTCGGAAACTCTTTCACAATTCAAACAGCACAATGCTGCCTTCCCTCCTGTCCAAACTTATCAGCAGACGGTAGTAGATTTGTCAGACATGACCGTCTGCTCGCAAACCCATGCTTTTAGACTGATAAGAGCCCCTGCTTATTCCCATGGTCGAAAACCGTGCCTCTAAGTACCAGTTCCATTATTTTCTATAAGACATGTGTTAGAATAACAGGTGGGTAATTCGTGGGCTCCGTCCAGTTGTTTCCCAAAGAGATCGGAGCAACTGCAGTTACCTTCCAGTTAATTTCAAAGACACGCTAAACAAATGCACTGGAGGACTAGTTGAGACGTTAGATAATAGCCTTAATAACGCCGCCTCAAGAGTATCAAGTTTGTCTAGCTCTTCTTCGACCTCCACAGTAGCAGTCGCATTCACCATTAGAGGCAGGTCGCATTAGGAGCTAGTTATAGTGTCCCTACTGTCAGTAGTTTGCACTTTTCAAAGAAAACAAAGAACCTCGGTTAAAGTGTGCATTAGGTTTGACGTACACCCTTCTTGATAACTCTTTTTCGTGATCTAATATTGGACTGTGCGGGCATCTACGCTGTTCCTGATCGTGAGCAGCTATTCCCAGGATCTAGTCATCAGCGGTGATCGTGCCGTTGACGTATGGTGACAGATGCAGAAAATCGTACGTGGATGAAGAAGAAACACGGTGGCCTGTAGACTGCCACAACTACTACTACTCATAGCTCAACAGCCAGGAGTGCCACAGAAACATACAGTTAATCGTACAAACCCAATCAAAAGATAAGTTGGCATCCTTGTCAATTCAGCACTTTCATTGGTTCAGATTCAGATCTGTTTAGTACAGTTCTGTTTCCAAGGTGAGGTAACTTGAGCCAAAAATGGATCATTTTCTAGCTTCCGAACTTCTGAGGGTGCCCTGTGTTGGGACGAAAAGTGAGCGATAATTCTTGCACACGACTAGCCATGAGGAGTTTTAGCGAATCAGCGATTGATATACGGGCTCCAGGCACGAGTCTAAGGTTCTCGGATCAAGTCGGTTTCCCTTGCTCAATGTCAGCAGGCGTCTGTTGATCTGGAAAGCAATCATTGGAAACAGGGTGCAGAACCGCTGATGGGGATAACAGTGGACACCAAGAACAAAGTAAGATTACTCGCATAATGCAATTTTAAATAAATGAGAAACAAAAAGCTTCCAAACTATCCCTAGAAGCGCTGCTGACGAACTGAGGAGGAAGGCTGTTCCAATAGCCGATAACTCTGTAAAAAAAGAATTGTTGACTAGGAAAGGTCCGTGGACGGAGCTTGAAAGCTTCCTGTTATGTCCTCGCCGGCCATCATCATTAGCTACAGTGAAGAACTGTTCTACAAGACCTACTCTAAAGAAGTGTGCGGGTACTAAATCACCACGGAGTATTCGGAAGTCTATTGGGTACAGGTCACGAATTTCAAGTCGAGACTCGTAGGTAACATTGCTCATTCCCGCGACCACCTTGGTGGCCGCGCGTTGGACACGCTCAACAACTAATCCTTCTTTCTTCAGGCCGGTGTACACTGCCCGATTCGCATACTCGAGGAGAGGTCTTATATAACCATCCTGAAGCGTTTGAAAAGCTTTCTAATCTACGCGGGGGAAAGTGCGCCTCATAATCATAAAAACAGCAAATACCTTTTATACCGTCCCCTCATGTTGATACGTGAACGACAACTTAAAGGACAACCACATGCATATATCTTTTTTGAGATCGATCCTCATTATGTATACTATGTTAGACGCACTATTTATCATGAAAGCGTTGCCAGCATCTCCGTCGAGTAACATATGTACAAATTCGTCATCATTTTATGGGGAACTCCAATCGTCCGACCAACGCTTGATCGCGTCAAGATCAATATGCGGTTCGCCGAGATCCAGATTTTTAGGTCGTCTGCGTATAGGAGAGCGTTGCTGGAAATATTGGTTGGAAGGTCGCTGATGTGAATGGGGAACTAAAAAATACCTAGCACTGATCTGCAGAAATGGGAGAGGGAGACGAAAGTGCTGATCCGGTTTTAACTCTAAATATTCTATTATCGAGAATAGAAGCAATCCGGCAAAGAACCTCCCCTTGAATATCATAGGCTCCCAGTTTGTGTTTCAGAGGGTCACGTTGGGCACGGTCAAAAGCGTTGGCGAAATCGATGAAGATAGCATCACAGATGAGGCCATTGTCTTTGGCATCCGTCAGACTATCCGTGAAAATAAACATGTTTGTTATGCATGATCGGTTGGGAAGTAAGTCATAGAATAAAACAGATGATTCGGTGGGAAGTGATTGATTATGGCGAGCTTTAGTAGGTGCTGCATAATTTTGCACGGAATGCTAGTAAGGCTCATTAGTCGATAGTTAGCCGGAGAATGCCTGTCACCCACTTTAAATATGAATGTGACCGTCGCCTCTTTCTATGCTCAAGGAAGAATGCTAGTCTGGGGTGTTTGTTTAAACATTTTATAAAGGGGTTCAGCCAGACTAACAGTTGCTTCCTTGAGTATTCTGGGATGGATCATGTCAGGACCCATTGCACTCTATGAATTAACCTTGAGTAAATGGTCTTCAACATCTAGCACAGATAGCTCAGCGGTCACGATTGGTTGTCTGAACTTCTGCAGCGTTGGGACAGGATACCTGCTCGGAATGTGACGATGTAGACTGTTGAGTAGTACTCCCTAAATAACTCAGCCACAACTAGGGAGTCAGATGAAGTCTCCCCGTTAGGCAGCCGTAACGAAAGAGCTGAAGGTTTGTTCTTTCCTAGTTGTAACATATGCTTAACTGAGAAATTTTGTTCCCGCGGGTTTTGAGGAAGATCTTTCCTAGTAAGGGTTTGGTGTGTTCGCGGATTTTTCACCTACACCTGTTTCGGACAAAGTGGAAAGCGCTTAGGTAGTCTGGGTTTCTTGTAAGCATACGCTTTGCGAATAAATTGGAACGGTCAACGAGAGGACAACCTATCCTGCGTGGAATGGGTGGCTGCTAAGAGAAAATGCACAGTTTGCGTGGTATAATTAAGTCGGCCTCTTCGTGAATTGCGCCTTGAAACGTACGGTAGTTCAGGTCCACGGAGTCCAAGGCAACAGAAGTGAACCTAGGTAGGTTCTCAGCTCGTTAAAATCTGCCCGATTAAAGCTTCGAACTGTGGGCCTTTTTCCTGGTTGTTGGACCTGGTAACAGATAAGATTGAAGGCTAACAGAGGGTGGTCACTGTCTCCAAGTGGATCTCACTAGCGGTGGCTGAGTCGAGCAGAGAGGGAGTCTGACAGAAACGACGCCGCGTCGGGGCGGTGAAGTGCTATTGTTACGCCTTTCGTCGTAACACAGTTGATAAGAAAGTCGAGAATCCGCTTTCACAGTCCTGGTGAGAAACTGATGTCCAGTTTATCTTGGGTACAATAAAGACGCCCATAACAAGCAAATAAGTAAAGCATTGTAGGCCTTGGAAGTTCTCCAGAATTATTAGAAGGGTGTCATCGTCGGAGACCGAATAAAGCAGAATGATAAATGACCACCATTAGGGATGAGTCTTGGCCACGCGGTGGTAGTCGAAGCTACAGAGGGTCACATTTATCAGAGGACTGGAAGTCACCGATAACCGTGGGTGTCAGGAGACGGTATTCCACCAATTAACATACAGTTTATGGTGTTGCATGTGCTAATGAGATCAGCCAATGACAGGCTGTGATTTCTCTAATACTGATGTACATCAATAAATTCGGCTTCTCAATTCATGAATAACAATTGCTTACTGCTGCCAGTACCATGTCTTCGCCATATTCGTTGCGTGGAATGTTCCAATACAAGTGCGATTTCTAGGGCCACTGAAAGTCCCTAGTTCTTAATATCACAAATTGGCGTCGCGGGATGGAACTGCCTACAATCGAACAAATAAATATTCATGCTGGTGCGAGTGAACTCGAGGAATGGGTCGGACGATTTGAACTGTAGTGCAGCAGTCGTCGTGATGTGAAAAAAGAACACGAATCAGCCTTCTTCGTTACAGCTGGTGGTCGTGAGTTATATTCGTTACTGAAGAATCTGGCTTATCCGAATGCCCCAGCCTCGCTGCCGTTCCACGAGCTAAAAAAACTGCTGTTAAAGCACGTGCCCTCAGTCAATTTCCAGGCCACAGAACGGGCGAAGTTCAATTCATTAGTGCGTTCAACAAGCACGAGCTTCCGTGAGTTCATCCTACAATTGCAAAAACAAGCTGCCCTTTGTAACTTTCATGACAAGCTGGAGGAGCATCCACGTGACCGATTGATTGCTGGCGTCAATGACACTGATCTTTAGCGTAGATTGCTGGTCAAACAAGACGTGAATTTCTGAGAGGCCCGAGACATCCGCGAGCAGAAGGATGACGTCAATGCCGCTACAGCTGATTTGAACGTGACGTTATTTCAGAATACCAAAGCGTATACGGCCACTCGAAGTAAACCAGTGAACAGGCCTTCTCATGTACCCATCATCAATCCCGGTTTAAAGAAATTTAACGAGTGTTTCTCATGCGGTGAGTTACGCTTACGATCGTCTTGCCGATTTCGTAATGCTATATGCCATTTATGTGGTAAATCTGGTCATATTAAGAAAGTATGTAGAAGTCCGAAATGTCACCTGAGTCAAGTTAGAGAGACAAGTACTATAGAACCGTCCACTGCCGTTTATTCATTGCAAATGAAGTCCAGGGCTCAGCAATTTATTCATAGATGCCTCAAGTTCAAGTCGGGATGTAAGTATGATTTCATTGTGGACACAGGAAGTAGCGAATCCATTGTTTCCAAACCGCTACTAAATCGCATGGCCCCTGATGCTCAACTGAGTTCAACAACGATGGAAATACGCGGAGTTAGTGGTCACCGGTTAGCTCTGCTAGGTGAAGCTGATGTGATGATTGTATGTAATGATAAGGAGCTGATTCCACTACGTTTCTTGGTGTCAGAAGGAAGTCCAGCTATTCTGGGATTGAAAGCTTTAAAGCAGCTCAATTGTGCTCTCTTACTAAATACTGATTACAAAAATGGTCCAAGTGAAGAGTACCAAGCCCAGTTACGCAACCTGATAGTTCAGTGTTCACAACTTACAGGAGGGATGAAAGTAGAGCCAGCAAAACTGGAAGTGCAAGGAGACCCGGTTTTTCTAAAGCGCCGAATAATACCCTATGGGATGAGAGAACATGTGGTGACTATAGATAAACTCTGAATCCAAGACTGAAAAAGTGCGCAGCAACAATGAGGAGCCGGAGGATTTCATGAAAGCTCTGCACGGTAGCAGAATGTTTTCTTAAATTGACCTGACAAACGCATACTTACAAATTCCACCGGAGTATGATTCTAAGGCGATCACTACGATTAACATTCATTGGGGATTATTTCAGTACAATTTTCTACCGTTTGGATTACACGTATCAGCAGGGATATTCTATGCTACGATTGATGAAGTGATTGCTGATTTACCAGGAGTACGCGCGTATCAAGATGATGTAATCATATACGCCGACAGTGCAAAGGAGCATGATAAGAGGTTGCCTTCACTTCTGGAACGATTCAGAAGTAAGAACATAGCCATAAAGTCTTCTAAGTGCATGTTCCAAGTGCGAGAGCTGAGTTTTCTTGGTTTTACCATATGTGATAAAGGATACAGGCCGGACCCTGTCCAATACAAAGCCTTGGTTACCGTTACATCGCCAAGAAACCAGGATGAGCTGCGATCAATAATGGGGTGTTTGCAATATTATTCTCGTTTTATCCAAAACTTTTCGACGTGAGCACAACCATCATTTGCGGTTCAGTCAGCAGAAACATGGTCTTGGACTCAAAAGGACGGAATTCTTCTGCGAGAATTAATACGAGTTGTGATTAAAAGGCCGATGTTAGCCCCATTTACTATGTCTAAAGTTACTACGCTGATCACAGATGCATCGAATGTTGGCATTGTTGCTGTGTTGGAACGGGAGGGATATCCGTTTGTTGAATCCGTTTGTTGAATCAGGCTGAGCAAAGATATTCACAAACACAAAAGGAGGCGTTAGCAGTCTACTGGGCTGTCAGGAGGCCGCATAAATATTTGTTCGGTATTAGATTCAAGATTGTTACTGATCACCAAGCTCTACAGTATTTATTTGACCCCTACAACTGAATTGCCAAATCATCAGCGGCAATGATACAGCGATGGAGTTTAGTTCTAGCAGCGTACGACTATGAAATCGTTCATCGTCCCGGTGAACAGATTCCTCAGGCTGATTTTTATCACAGTATTCCAGTTTTTCAGCCGCTAAAGCTTGTTTGCTTGCTTTATCAGCCATTCCAATAAGCCGGGAGAACTTGATCGAAACAACTAAAAACTATTATGGCACGTTAATTACCGCGATGACCAAGGGTTGGTCGTCAAATATTAAGAAGAAACACCCAGTGTTGTTCCAGAACCGAGAGGATTTGTCAATACAACCTGACAGTGTGCTGTGTCGGAGAACCAAGTGGTCATTCCACCACTGCTACGAAAGGCGGCATTAGACGACATGCGTAAAGATCATCTGGACGTGGAGAAATTGAAATCCCCAGCTCGACAGATGTGTTGATGGCCGGAGATAAACTCGGATATGAAGAGAATTGCAATGAACTGCCACTCCTGCCTCCACAAAATAAAGACGAGACCGAAGAATTGGACACCTTGGCCGGACAGCTACGTACCATGGCAACGGGTGCACGCAGACTATCGTGAACCACTTATTGGTAACTATCACATTCTGATGGCCAGAAGTATTTAGTACAACCTCACCTTCCACGGCATTTACCATGCAAGCATTTCGTAAATGTTCCCGTTGCGAAGGCATTCCGCAGGTCCTGGTGACACACAACGGGTCAGAAATTTGTTCCGCTGAACTGAAACAGTGGCTTAACAGCATCGGGTGTCGTCAATTGCGAACAGCGCCTCGACATCCGTGTTCAAACGGGGCCGTGGAAAATCTGATGAAAACGCTCAAAAGTGCCGTGAGTTCCACTAATCCTAAAACATTTGCTGAACTGGATGTGTTTCTTGATAGATTTTTGTTTCAGTACACGAACGCAGTCCATTGCACAACAAAGGACAGCCCAGCGGTGTTATTTAAATCAAGGCGACTAAGAGCATCACTTCAGTGTGTAGATTCAACGGATGTGAGATATTTTTGTAGAAACGATTTGCGACCTGCCAAAGGATTGAGCACTCGCCAGCTAGGCAGCACAATTGTAGAAATTACCGACCTGAACGATGCCACCATTCATCGGAGACACACTGACCAAATCCAGTTTCGAAGCACTGAAAAAGTGACCATGGAGGATGCAGAACACCCTGTGCTGCTAGAGTTCGATGCTCCGAGATCAGAACGATTTGCAAATATGAATGTTGAGGCTTCTAGAAGAGGGGAAGTTTGTGATGGAAATCTCGATTTACCGAATATACAAACCCTGACACAATAGAAGATCTGACGGACGGCCAATCCAAATATCGCGTTAATGATACAACATCGGGATTGGACGAAGGGTCTTAGTGTTGTGTCTTCCGTTATTCGTCAATTCACCACAAATTAACATACAGTTTATGACGTTACATGTGCTAATGAGATCAGCCAATGACAGGCTGTGATTTCTCTAATACTGATGTACATCAATAAATTCGGCTTCTCAATTCATGGATAACAATTGCTTACTGCTGCCAGTACCGGGTCTTCGCCCTATTAGTTGCGTGGGAGTTTTTAAGTCAACTACGATTTATTGGGCTATTGAAAATCCATAATACTCAATATCAGAGTACTCTCTCATCATATATTGTGGAAAGAAAACAGATCAATTTCCCTTGGTGCGCATTCAAACGAGTTAAACCGCCATGGACTGAGCAACCTATTAAACATTTCCCCAGTTATTTTAACCACAATCTTGTCTTTAATTATATGCAGGCCCCAGGCTTCCACACTGTATTCCATATGTGGCTCCACATGCGTTTTGCAAAGTGATAAAAACACCCCGCCAGTCTCCTTGAGGCGAACGGTTTCCGCAACACATACAGTGCTGGATTTCCTTTTCAAGGTGCTGCGAAAAATGGGTTCAGAACCGTGAAGTTTCCCTCTACGAACGCTAACAGATCATGACTGTCTCTAACCTCCTGAACCTCACACCCCTAACCCTCATCGCCAAGATTTCAGCCATTTGTGCTTGGGTTCGAGGCTGGGCGTCCAGATTACCTTGATCCAGTTGGTTTGTTCATTTCGAGTTCCGAGAAAAAGTTAAAATAATAATCTAGCAGAACCGAGTGAATTAGCAGTCTATCAGTTTCTTCAGTAGGTGCGAATCCAATAACACTCTGAAACGTTCCGTAAAAAGCAACTGACAATGCCCAGTGGTAGGTCGTTCTAGTGGTTGATAAACTATAGGAGAAGATCTGTTGCCAAAGGAGGGTCCGGGGTCGAAGTTTGTAGAGCTGCTTATCGTGGCTTCTTCGACTGTCATCACCTACTGGGGTAAGGACTTGTTGGATGAGTCGTGCGCTGATTAAAGTATGTAAGGATAAAGTCGCCGCGGAGTCTTCGAAACTCAAGTGGATAAAGAACTAGAATTTCGAGGAGAGACTCGTGGGAGAGATGCCACAAGCCAGTGAACATTTTGATGGCTAACCGCTGTACAAGTTCAGTGGTGAGTATGTCCTCCTACAAACAGGTGTAAACGACTTGATTAGCATACTCGAGCAGCGGACTTATATAGACTCCTTGAAGCGTTTGAAAGGCGTGCTTGTCTATGCCGGGGAAGGCTCTTTTTGTCAACCCGAGTCACAACTCTTTCATTGGCGGCCAACTGGCTTTCGATCGTGTGCCTCATAAGCGTCTTCTGCTAAAACTAGCATCCTTTGTTATACGTGATCCATTGCTCAGCTGGTTTTCGTCGTACGTTACAGGCCACACACAAACAGTGAAAATAGGAGAAAACAGCTCAACGCCCAGACCAGTTACTAGCGGTGTGATACAAGGAAGTGTTCTGGGACCGTCACTGTTTCTCATATATATAAACCTTATATGTTAAGTAATCAAGCATGGCGTGCTATTCCTATTCGCTGACGATATCAAACTTGTTTACAGCTTCCCTCCTGGCAATCTAAATGCATGTTTGGAAAATATACGGAAGGACCTCATGTCATTGGAGATTTGGTGTCAAACTTGGCTGATGAAATTTTCAGCCAATAAATCCACCATCATTGTGCATGGATGTCACGTACCAGATGGCTCTATAAAGCTGGACGGTCACAGCATATCAACCATCAACTCAGTACGTGACCTGGGTTTGCGCTACTCAAAATCATTCAACTTCGCAGAACATATATCCTTCCTAGTCGCTAAAACCAGACGGACGATAGGTTGTATTAACACTCATTCTTCCTACCTTCTGCACGGTTGCACCTTTATAAACTATGCGTACGACCCCAGTTTGAGTAATGCACGTTCATACATGGCCACTTGCGTAAGTCTGATAGGCTAACTATGGAAAGCCTCCAACGTGCATTCACGAAAAGCTTATTGGGTTATCCATCTCCTCTGAGCTACAGAGAACGCTGCCGGATGCTTGTACTCGATCCTCTCTGGTTACGGCGACTCAAGCTCAACCTTTCACTCACGTATAGTTTGGTCTATGGCAGTAAATTCACCGCCAAAGTATAATCTCAGTAACAAGGACTTCACCCTAAATCTCGGAAAAAACTGCGTTCAAATTTCTTCCTAGTAAAATATTCTTATATTTGGAACACACTCCCGTATGCAATTAGGTTCAGTAAGAATATACACCGATTCAATCGAAATTTAGAAACCTTCCTAACAATGACGAACGTCATGTCCATTTTCAAGCTCTACTTGTCTGAAGACGTTATCTTCAAAAACAGACGTAATAACATCTGACGAAAAACCTCCTGTTTTGCGTGATGTTAAGTCATGCACCTCTCGAACCGATCAAAACTACCGTTCCAGGATAGATCTTGTACTTTCAGACTTGCCAGCGAACACGATAACGTGTCTAGAGTCAACACGTTAGGTGTCAATATACATGCCCGTTAGTAACAACCCAAACATCCTGGCACACTCTTACCCCATTCTTTTTGATAGCTTGCGTGTCTGAGTTACTCCACCATGCAGGGACTAGAAATGCTACAATCGTCAGAAAAACTCAACCTGTTCGCCTCATGATTGCATAATAACTTCGAGTCGCAACTTTTCCTCTTTCTCCCCTGATAGACAACCCGGCAACCTCTCGGTATTGTCAAACATTCTTCTCATTCTATACACCGTCTGTACAAAGATAGTGGACATCTAAATCCGGCAATAATCGTACTCTAGGAATAGCTTATAATCGACTTTCTTTCGCGTTATTCAATTGCAGCTGTTCGCATGTGATGTAGATTTCATCAATCAACACAATGCTATTGACGTCACATAGGAGGTTACGTCAGAATATCACATGTTCTATCGTTCGTCATAGCTCACAAAGTTAGTTTCACGTTATCCCGTTTATCGCATAATTCCTCTTTCCATTCTTGCTATCACTGATACATCCCGCGCGAGAACACATCCCACCCCGCCCGGACTCTTAAAATTCCGCAATGGTTGTGCATATCGTGTGCTCCTCGAAATTCTTAGGAATTTGAGCGAAGAATGACGTTCAGTCGAGAAGTCCATGCGTTCCCCGCGAAAGTATATGCGTCCCCACCTCGCCCACATCATGAAAAAATATTCTGCACTTTTTTCGGGACTATCTATATGTAATAATCGTCAAATTCTTCGCCAATACATTCTCTCCATCCTCCAACCACCGTTTGTCGGCACGACATTGAGCATCTGGTCAGCGATCACTTGGTGGAGTCCAAATTGATGTAACTGTAACATGCAGGCCAGCCTACTCTACTCTGGATGCCCGTGACTTCGCGGACCAACTTTGGGCAACGTGGACGCACCAGGGGGCAGCGTTCTTCCGAACAACAGTTCTGAAAAGAGAAACAATACGAACAAACATGAGCCAAAGGCCCAGTAATCTATGCACACGACTTACATAAACGTAAGCTAAAACGGCACCGACAATACAGTAGCACGCCCCGTCACACAACTCAAATTCAATTGGTGCGCGCTCGCTTCTTTCGGTTGCACGTTACAGTAACAAATCAACTATCTTATCGAATTGTGCATACTCCAAGCACTACCTTCTCAGAAGCATGAAGCACGAAGTTTCCTGCATAGACTTGAAGTTTCTCTTCATAAATTGTCTGTTTTGGTCTCTTTTGTTGCTCTACTCACATAGCTGATCCGTACAATTTTTAAATCTGGTGTTCAGTTAAGTATGTGCTAAAAATCATTGCGTTGATCACGCTCTCCTGAGTGTGTTTCTCACAAATGCGTTGAGAAATATACCATTATTATTATTATTATTATTATTATTATTATTATTATTATTATTATTAGTATTATTATATGATAAGAGAATGATATACCAGACGACGTTCCAATCCCCAGATCCTTTTTAAGGTCAACTCTCGCGATATCTATTACACTTTGTGCACTTTGTGAATAGGTTCCCGGAGTCTCCACCCAGCGAAATGTGTGCACACTTGCAGTCGTTCGAAGGAAGACTCCAGTCATCTGCCCAACACTCAATACGGTCCACGTCAATCTGCAGCACACTAACATCTCATGCATTTGAGATTGTTGAATCGTCGGCGTTGCTAGGTATAAGCTCGGGGAAGCCATTGATGTATGTCAGAAACAAGAATGGACCAAGTGCCGATCATTGAGGGACTCCCGCGGAGGCCAAGGAGGGAGAAGAAAGGTCGGAACCAGTCTCCTCTCCTGAGGTCCTGCTATCAAGAAAGGAAGCAATCCAACATGAAAACTCTCCTTGGATCCCATAAGCTGCTAGTTTACGCGCAAGTGGACCGTGTGAGATACGGTCTACGACTTCAGCGAAGTCGAAGATGACATCTCAGGTATGGCCATTGGTGCCAATGAAATTCTTGGATGTACGGAAGTGAGCGTCGAAAGTTCGGTGAACTGTACTAAGTCAATGTTGTTTTACCACAGTTCTAAAGAACCACCTTCTTGTCGAAGGTCGCATACCACATGGCGGCGTGCACGAAGAGTTTTCACGCGTTTTGTTGGAACTTGCCGTAACAGTTTTCCCATTATTTTTGTGTGGTAGGAAACCGACTCTTACGCGTTTGGAGAACCGGTTTCCTCTCATACCCGGAAAGGAATGATTTGAACGGTCTAGTTTACTGAATTATGGGTGGATAATTTGGTTAACAGATTAATTAACACTAGGATACGTACATAGATAAGCGGCACATATATTTTTCGATGTGAAAAAAAGTTATATAAATGCGTCGTTTGGTGTAGTGACAGGTGTTCACGTTTGTCCATATGTACATACATATGCATATGTGGTCTTATCGATTGAGTTTCATGTAATTATGGGTAGATGCCACCTGACCATTTGCACTTCTATATATTCATAGGCGTATATATAGATATACTGTATGTTTTTACGGCAGTCTTCCTGTGTTTGGGTACGTATCTGTCAACACGAGCTGCTAAGCAAACAACTCTCTGTGCATCCTTAAATGTGCCTACATAGCACGTGTCATTGAGATAAATCCGAATTTCATTTTGCGAAACGATGTAAAACGTGTCGTTTTTTGTCCTGATCTTGTGTTGCAGTTCACTTCCATAGCTTCCATTTGATTGAATTTTGAGAAATTTTTGGAGGTGGTCTTTTTGTATCACGAAAATAACTTGAACTGGCGTATGTTCCGACCGGTCGATGAACAAACCCGCCATCAAATTATTTAATGCCGAGACGTGTATACGTACCAACTATGTGCACTCATATTTCTCGGCGTGAAAGGGTGTTGGCCATATTTACAGGTGTTCGCTATAGTTGCATGATGTCGATCTATGAGCAGTGTGATTTTTCCTATTTCCTATTACGAGCATTCCACTGTGACCCCCAGCCTATTTGGATTAGTGGAAGTTAGTAACCTCTCGTGAAACCATTAGGTAGAAAAGAATTGTGTTGAATCCGTGGAAGTTTAGTGCACGTCGCACTAAGTCGCGTTTTCCCCAGGTACGCAATTATCAGACGCGAAAATCAAAAGGCCTTTGAGGAGAGAGACAAAATTTTTATTCGACGAAATATAAAGGTGGTCTCTGATGGCGCTATAAAAGGCACCGACACGCGAATTATCTAGAGAGACTAGAGACCGGCCGTCAACGAGCGAATAAACCGTGTCCTTCGGGTTCGCGCCACGGTCGCATGACATGCAGACAAACAATCGGACAGAATGCATCATTCGAGCTTTCTTAATAGTCTAGATACAATACGCAACTATGAGTTTTGGAACTATTTTACACACCATACCGCAGGCAGGCCAGTGAAATTTCCAGGCCGCTACAGAAGTTCTAGGTTTTCAAGTCATCTGCACAGAAAAAAGTGACTGGATCTTCTCTCCGGTAAACTATTAATGTAAAGTAGAAACAGTGTGTATATTGACGTGGGAGGAGATCAACAGTACGTCATCCTCTATGGTGATAATTATGTACTATATATATATATGTATACATATATTTATATATATGTACATATGGTTGGCGGCATCCGATTCGGATTAACCTGTCACAGTGATCGAAGCCTAAGGACGCCCGCTTAACTACCACCGCAATTGCTTGCGCCGCACCACTTGCGGTTCAGTCCACACACCGCATATCCAGTGTAAACCCAAAGGAGTATGACCTCGATGTGTGCTAGTCGGGTCTTTGTGTCCAGCTGGCCAATGCTGGTTAGCCAGTTGGTTGGCTAGTAAGAAGAAACTCATCTCTCGGAAAGTAAACAGAGAGGCTGCAATGACGGGATCTTAACTAAAGATTTGTGGAGCATTAAAATATAGGAGTGCAGGTTAGTGTACCCCAGAGAAGATAAGGATGGGAAACAAAATTCACGCTAAACTACGAAAAGCCAGACAGACAATTCATCAGACAGTACACCAACAAAACTGAAGAAATGAATGGGTAGAAGATTACACACTCAGGTTCCAGAAAAGAGGAGCGGATTGATTGTCAAAGACCAGGCTGTTGGCCGATGTATTCATTGATGTAGAATAGTTATACTGATATGACCTTCCTTACCTGGGCCTAACGTACTCGCCATCTCTTCGTCGACGGCGTACTATGAGTACGCCGGTGACCTACTAATCCCAGACGGCCAGCGCATTCGCGGCCGCACACATCGCAA
>QNGE01001469.1:138959-164635 GCA_008508345.1 Paragonimus westermani | reverse complement strand
ATGACAACCATGGATAAGCAAAACAAGGTTGTTGAAGTATTATTACTGAACATCCCCTGTTTCCGTAATGTTGCCGATATCATCCCGTGGTTTTCCTATTCTCCGTGATATCTCACGAGTAGCTAGTGGGATAGTGCTGTCCGAATCTATGAAACTGTGCACAGCTTCAGACGTGATGTCTGCAATGGAGAACGTCGGAATGAGAATGGCCCGGTCCTGGAGCAGCACTTTGCAGTCTAAAAGCTCAGAGCGCGTTCTGTGTGAAAAGCAGCCCGATTATTCAACTTGTTCAGCATAGTCTACATGCCTCCGGCAGATGAGCCTACCAAGACAGGCATTCACGCAATCCGTGCTGGTCAGTTCAGTAGTTGTGGGATACTGCGTACTAGGCTTGTTGAACTACTCAAGCGCACCTTTTCAAATGTTATGCTGGACAAAACGGAACAGGGAGTGAACAGGAAGATTGGATCTGTGCGATGAAGACTGCCAGGAAAGCTACACATCTGAGACAGTTCAGAATGTCCTCTCACCTTGCTTGAACCATCCTTCAGGTGTTTTGTTTGCGTGCAGTTAATTTTCTTTTCAGTGTCACTATGGTAATTCATGCCTCCCGGATAATCGATTACAAACTGCAGCACGCTATAGTTTTGAGTCCACCAATCGATCAGATACGGCTGCAAGCAACCACGAGTGTCCTGATTAGTTTGAAGCTGTTGATCTAGCAACCGTCTTTCAAGAGAGTTTCATGTATTGATAAACAATTTGAGAATAACACAACGTTACGAGCAAGTTGTAATCTTCTACGTTTCAACCACCTCGTGTGGCCTTCCTCAGGAGGGTTGTAGTCGAAAACTTTCATGTAGTTTCTTGCAGTTCCACCACTGGACATGCATGATGTGGTTGGCACAACTCGACTACACATCGTCTAACCGACGACTACATCTATTGCTATTCACGGAATAAACTAGCCGTATTCACAGCACCCAATCTTCTGTTTCTATCGAGTCTAGGCTAGTACCGGGTCCCACCTAATTCATTACTCGAGTTCCGTTAAAACGGTTCGATTTGTCCGTCTGCATGAATTAATCCATCCGACACCAACACACTCGCAGATTGACCCAGTCTGTTGACGGACACTGGACGTCATTCGGTACACAGTGGTTCATCTGCAGCTGTCTCAACGAGCTAGCGAGGCACGATTCAGCACTCATGCAACATGAACCACCGAATTTCCATTTTCACTGGAACACAACGATGATGCCGGTTGCCATATGCCAACACTGTTCACTCCCATCAGTCAAACGTAGAATCTGCAGGCCATCTCTAACAGATAATTGGGAACAAACGGTGGCTATCCTTACACACGGTCACTCCGAGGGTAATGTAATCAAGACCATGACAACACGGTAGATTGTCCCGGCCCCACACGGGATAGTGAATCTCTCAAACGGAAAATGCATTCTATCAATCATCTTGTGTCGCATGTTATCGAGCAGTTGACGTGTACTTACAGTGATGTTTATGGTCGAACACGTTCCACCTGATTTTCCATGTCAGTGTAACTGTCAGGTCGACCTGCAGGGTCGACGAAGGAACACACCTCCGGTTAACTCTTACGTGAGTCCAACCGCATACACTTGTCCACCAGTAAGATCCCGTTGACCAAGCAACGCTCACCTTGGTCGTGACATTTGGGTCACTCTCTACATTCATTCCGTTCAGACGCTGTTGAAATGCGCCTTAATGTACATATTCAAATTATACATTTTTGCAAGCGACTGGCGCACTCAGAGTATACATCTTATAGCACTTACTCTCCGATGAGCGCCAGAACTGCTAGGTAAGATCTGTGCTCGAACATATGTGTAAGCTGGACGGATCATCGAGTCAGGGAGAACGGACAAAATGTTGCAACTTGCTCAGTCAACACATTTCGCCAACTGCTATGAGCGAGTATATCCACATGCTAGAACAACGAACGGTCGATGTACGAAAATAATAACCAGACAGTCAGCCCGACTTGTGAACTGTTATTAACCAGATCAGCAAATGATCCAGGTTTCTGCCATGCATTAACCGATCGACGATGAAAGCAAACGCGTTAGAATAGATCAATAATGTGTGCAAGCTATCTATGAGACACCTCATGATTTTACGATGTACTGATCAATCGTAACAGCTATTTTTCTACGGAATCTGCACTGGTGTGCAACACAAGATCTTGTGTGTGCTCCTCTGCCGTTAACGAGCTAATAAAGAGACTACTGGTCAAAGATAATCAAGGTCACTTAGCGCCACCGGCGTTTACGCTGTCCGACATCATAGTGTGTCTTGTGTACCTGGCGATTGGCGAAGTGTAAGACGGTTGCAAACAAATTCCTGGCACACCTCTCGTAGTTTTGTGCCATGAACACCAGATGTCATGCAGACAGGATGAAAGATAACCAAACTGTTATGCTCGTAATATTATCGGGAATACTTCTCGGTTGAAAAGGTGCCAGAATATAACAGCGTGTATGATGTGCCCAGGATACGTTGCCACGCCAGACTACATAGATTGCCACGTACGTTTGAGTATAATACTTAACTGGAGCTCACCTATGGCTAAAGATTCTGTTGGCACAACCGGCGAAATGAATGAGTATTTCATCGCTTTCTGATAGTTCATAGTGGGTCCCCCACTGGGAGGAAAACAACAATTTAGTCGGTAATCCTGAATGTAAACCAGACGCCAGATCCTTGAACTAACACATCCTCTGCTTCATGTCGTCTGCATGCACGACGAAAACTACACTGACGGCTAGTCAACGCTGGCAACCAGTGAGTTGATGATCTGCACGCACACACATATGTGGTACCAGAGTGTAATTCGACTCAGCTGCTTTGCGCACGCATATAAAATCCACACGCTCGTCTGCGTCCATAGCCTGACACTTGATAACAACACCACGGTAAGCTCACGCCCAGTTTGTTCAGTTCTCTCTGTGGACTACGTGTTGTGAAGCATGTGTGTGTGTGTGAGTCCACTAATCGTAACACATTGCCTAACCAGCACATATCTGAATTGCCCGATCAACTTACTGCCAACAACTAACATCCCTGAGCCCACTAAGAGGTGAGGATTTATCAGACAGTTCGAGCTAGAATAAACCAACGTCAACATTGGAACTGAGTGAGGGATGAGTAGTACAGCAGATTTCGTAATGTAGCTGAGAGTCAATTGCGTAACATGTGTATTTCGACTGAATCCGAAACAGACAGGAACAGCATTCAAAAACACTGCAAACTTTCCACCAGTTGAGTCACAGATTCGAAACGCAGATTACTCACTAATGAGATCGACATATCTTGCAATACTTAGAAGGACTCGAAAATCGGCGCCTAACTGCAGGAAATCTCCAAGAACATGGAAGACCGACATTCCAAGTCGCGGATCCTGTCTAACATACTCATTGGATTGGCATTCACAGCTACTCGATTATCAAATGTTAACGACAGTTTATTGACGGAGGTTCAACCACTTGCCTTTGAGGCGGCCGAGTAAGCCAAACCCCACACGATTCTGTGCAATCATGGTCAAACTATGAGTTGTTCTGTGCCACGATTGCAAATCCACTCACTTCGCCGTGATTCAGGCAATCAACTACACAGTCCGCTCCGAGACAGGCTTATTGCCGGTCTACAATGAAGATGATGGTTTTGGAAATACCCACTTTCCAATGTATGCATACATTGCGTGGGTGATGCCACGAAGCATAATGGGCCTGTTCGGTCAAACTCTCTCTCCAAGATCCATTCGAGCGGCGTCATTCGGTTTCTGTTATATCCCCAGTCAAATCAAATGAATCGTTACCCTCCTCTCCATACGTTCTAACATCGTGATTGTTCATCCTGTGGTCAAAACAGCTGCGTTCAACATGCTGTTTACGAAACACACTGTTGTGACTGTGTAAAGGTGAGTCAGAGTGGTTCCGTTTGCAATCGATCGGAAGTTTGTTTGGTCCACGAGAGTGATCAACGTATCAAAGCTTAATTAGATAATTCCGATTCCATCACAAATGTCTCCAACACTACTGTTCTTATCTATCTACTAATTTTCGACAGTGAGATTAACGTACCTCAATTCACTGTTGACAATACAGTGCCGCACATCTCATTCGCTAAGATTGTGATCATGTCCAGATCGCAGTAGAATGTTCAACGAGCTCCCGAAGATTGGATTTGAGTGTTGCAGGACTTACTGACGAGGTTGGAGCACCCAGTCGGGAATCGACTGGGCGTCGTCTAAAGTAAGAGGACGTGTTAACCTAGCTAAGGCGATGTGACAAATTGTACCGAAGTAATCTTTCGAAAGAGCGTCCTAACCTGGTCAAAAATGCTCTTCCGGATTTGAATAGATGACGTCTTCCAACCACTGTCAACTCATCAGGTTTGTCAATATCAGCTTTTACTCTTGGAAAGTGTGAGCTTCTACTTACTTCAACAGACCACCGATGCTGTTGCAGCCTCCCAGACACACTTTCATACACAGTCTTCCACATCTAGTGTGCACAATTGTCTCGATCGACCAGAGCGCTGGAATGCAGTTTGTCGCTACTAGTCTGTTCGTAGTTGTACTGTGCTTTTTATACATCTATACACCATTCACGTAAAGCGGTTTGCCTTGCCCGACTCACACCTTATCCACTCAGGTCTAGAATGGACTGAAAATGGTTTGCCGCCTACCCCAGATACTGTTTACTCAGCCCTGCAAACAACGACTGATCGATCTACCAAGGGGTTTCGGCCTTGACCGAGTTGTCACTGCCGTCGTTGGTCCGTTACTAGAATGGTTATCACTCGACCGATTAGAACAGGCTTTGTCCCGCATACATATACAAACAACACTTTTTCCCGCGTGCGTTCTCTTCTTTAAGAACACGTCGTTGTGCTAACTGCTCACCAGCTTNGCCTGTTCGGTCAAACTCTCTCTCCAAGATCCATTCGAGCGGCGTCATTCGGTTTCTGTTATATCCCCAGTCAAATCAAATGAATCGTTACCCTCCTCTCCATACGTTCTAACATCGTGATTGTTCATCCTGTGGTCAAAACAGCTGCGTTCAACATGCTGTTTACGAAACACACTGTTGTGACTGTGTAAAGGTGAGTCAGAGTGGTTCCGTTTGCATTCGATCGGAAGTTTGTTTGGTCCACGAGAGTGATCAACGTATCAAAGCTTAATTAGATAATTCCGATTCCATCACAAATGTCCCCAACATTACTGTTCTTATCTATCTACTAATTTTCGACAGTGAGATTAACGTACCTCAATTCACTGTTGACAATACAGTGCCGCACATCTCATTCGCTAAGATTGTGATCATGTCCAGATCGCAGTAGAATGTTCAACGAGCTCCCGAAGATTGGATTTGAGTGTTGCAGGACTTACTGACGAGGTTGGAGCACCCAGTCGGGAATCGACTGGGCGTCGTCTAAAGTAAGAGGACGTGTTAACCTAGCTAAGGCGATGTGACAAATTGTACCGAAGTAATCTTTCGAAAGAGCGTCCTAACCTGGTCAAAAATGCTCTTCCGGATTTGAATAGATGACGTCTTCCAACCACTGTCAACTCATCAGGTTTGTCAATATCAGCTTTTACTCTTGGAAAGTGTGAGCTTCTACTTACTTCAACAGACCACCGATGCTGTTGCAGCCTCCCAGACACACTTTCATACACAGTCTTCCACATCTAGTGTGCACAATTGTCTCGATCGACCAGAGCGCTGGAATGCAGTTTGTCGCTACTAGTCTGTTCGTAGTTGTACTGTGCTTTTTATACATCTATACACCATTCACGTAAAGCGGTTTGCCTTGCCCGACTCACACCTTATCCACTCAGGTCTAGAATGGACTGAAAATGGTTTGCCGCCTACCCCAGATACTGTTTACTCAGCCCTGCAAACAACGACTGATCGATCTACCAAGGGGTTTCGGCCTTGACCGAGTTGTCACTGCCGTCGTTGGTCCGTTACTAGAATGGTTATCACTCGACCGATTAGAACAGGCTTTGTCCCGCATACATATACAAACAACACTTTTTCCCGCGTGCGTTCTCTTCTTTAAGAACACGTCGTTGTGCTAACTGCTCACCAGCTTTGCGTTTCTCTGCGCACCCGGCCACTGAATCCCGTCAAACCAGCTTTGTATACTCTCGTGTACTCTTGCGTCCTAACACTCCGTAACTGTCACCGTTCCTTTGTGTCCACCAACCTACTATACACACATTACCTGTGCGCCATCATTCTCTGTTAAAACCTACAGAAGGCCTCGGGATATCCTAAACTGACATCAAAACACGCAAGATGACATTGAGATATCCTAACTTTAAAAAACTATAAGTCTGCGTCTGCACTTTCGTCAGGCAGCTGTCTGGACTACTGTCGTATTGACGAAACATTTAACAGGACTTCCTCATTACCCGTAAAGTCTCAACCTTTTTCGCTTATGAGTAATGCCCAGATTGCCAATAACACACCGAGTGGAGAACAACTAACTGTCCTACTTACTTGAATAGGTGATCACAGTACCAGAATTCTTCTACGAGTTGAAGTCACAGAAATTCTCAACTTGTAGAGCGATATTTTGATTAACTGAAGGTAGCAGATGATTTTGAATTACGCAACTTGAACATCACTGGAAAGTGATCGCAACTGTTGCATTTCCCTAGACTTTTCAACATATCCATTCCGTACAGAAGCTGTTAACTCCAGTTTACGTACCGACGAATCCCGTCTGTAGACCACATTCTTACCATGTCGGACCAGTTAATCTACAGTGATAGGAAAACATTGCAGAATTTAGTAGTTAACCAATTAGGTCTGAATTTCTTGATACTAAAAGCTATTGAACTCAACAAACATAAATTAGAGTACAGTTCGACCAAATTACAAACCCGAAGTTATCTATCAACAAAACTACAGATTATTAAGAGCACGTTAACATTTGTTGCCAAAAGACTGTGAGTACAAGCGGACACAGTAGAGGAAACTTTTTGTCCAGTACAAACATGTGGAGTGGTCGGTCAGTCTACCACGATTACCGCTTCAGATTTTGCTGTTTACAAGGGGTTTTCTAGGTGTGAAGTACTTTTGGAACGTTACTAACTGTCAGGGCTCAACATACCATACCTGAGAATTAACGGATTTGACGCCACAACGAAAATCCAAGAGTTTTCTTCCTTGTTAACAGTTGCTAGCTCAGCACGGGGAATTCGTGTTACTTTCTTCAGAAGTCTCACATAACACGGTTGGAGAAAGCAAACAAATTTTATGTGATTTGCAAGCAATCTAGATTGGAACCATGTCAGAAATCAGTGGTTCACGCTAAGGAATAGAGAAGTGATGACGATGTGTATGCTCATACATGATGGTATGGAAAGCAACGTGCTTTATTTCTCACGTCTATCGGTTAGTAGGCGGTTGGCACACGCCTGTCTTTAGGCACTAAACGTTGTCATGCGGTTTTACAATCATTTACTATTTTCAGTCAGAAAGACATTTGTCTGAAATTGGTGATTACGTAACCCACGCAATTCTCAAAACGAATGCTTTGTTCTTTATGGTGGCACTTTGATGTCATCTGGTGGTTTCATGTGTAAAAATGTTTCCCTTTTATGTGAAAAAGGTTCGACTGGTACAAAGTTGATACATAACATTGTCTTCTAGTAAACTCTTAAATGGAAATGTGAACCTACTCATCAACCTGTGAATAAACTAAGTCACGCCCTTACTGTGTGTTGAGGGATTTTATTTTGGATTTAGTTCTAGAAAAGCCCTCAGAACTCCCCAGTAATTATTTTTAAACAGAATGTATGGTATTCAGAATATCGATAATTATAACCTTGATGAGACGAATACAGTTGATTGCTTAATATGACCCATTAGTTGTGGACATTAGTGTGAAAATATATTCCGATGCCATAGGAAGTCGAACGTGTTTAAGCTGATGTGCACGAATATGTGGAGACAATTTTCAGTCGTAGTAAATGAGAATATGGTCAAAAAACGTAGCCCGATGTAGCTGTCAACAGGGGTACAAGTTTTCTCATATGACACTTGAGTTTCTTAATCACATTACACAGTGTGATTTGAATATACTAAGAATACATCTGGAATAAATCCGTCCAATTTATCAGTTCAATTAAAAAAACGCACAGATTTTTCGAAATTCTGCAGAATCCGGAAATCATCACATCAACAGTTTGCCACTGAGGCGACACAGGGTTAACCTGAATATTCTCGAAGCGGCATCAATCAGGTAGTTTTGCAACTTGACTTAATTTTAACACACAAGCAAGCGATAATCTGCAGGTTGTGGGTTTCACGTGAGTGTCCAAGAAACTTGGGACCTAGCGGAAGTTGCAATTGAAGCAACTGTGACAAAACGTATATCAAAGCTTGGAACGATCTCGCCACCACCCAAATACACCATCTTGAAAGTATACTTATCCATTAATTACAAGCTCGGGTAAAATGGTGCCGTTGAACTAATTCTATACTTCTTCGGATTTCACTTGCGATCAGTTGCCTTCATTACCATCGTCTATCACTTGGTCGCAGAAGCGATAGCATGACTTAAGTGAATATTTAGTTTGCTCCGTACTATCATACTTAGACGAGTAAATGTTGTACATCTGTAAGTGCCTTCGTCACATTCCTCATTGCATTTCGTGTCTGCTCAGGATGCTGTCACGTTTGTGGAACGTGGGAGTTACATTCGAATCTCGAGCCTCTTCGAAAAATTTGTGAACACAACAGTGTGAATCCTCCTGAATACGGGCACGCAATAGTAGTGCATATTCACCATACATTCTAGCAGGACTGGGCTAGTTTTCCATTTCAATCTCGAGTAAGCCCTGAGGTAAGGTCTAACACGCACGGTGTGATGTCACTATACTGCTTCATTTGACATCGACAGTTGGAACACCGAGTACGACTTAGCATGTAGTCCGGTTTTCCACGTTTCAGTGGACACTGTAACAACAGGAATGCCGTGAAAGTTCGCTCCATATACTTTATAGCTGAAAGTTATTTCTGTTCCATTCGAAATAGAGTATCTTTTCTGAACTACGATCAATTCATGTTAGGTGGAATCAGTATCGAACTTGTTTGACACTAAAGGATAATCGTGGCAGTGTCGATGATGGACTATGGATCAATAAATTATCTTATCTTATCGATGAAGCATTATTGATTTGAGCTAGAAAAATGGAAGGACTATCTTTCGGCGAAGTCCGCGTAATTACTGAAGATAGTGTTTTATCAAATCCATTAAGCACTGAGAAAAGTAGAATAGAAAAATTGATTGTAGGTGATTAGAAAATGTGCATGAACTTTAGTTCACAGTCTTATAACTAGGTGAATCAGTTTGGCTTGAAGTTGGATCTATTGTTCTGTACATACATCGAGCAGATTAACATGTTTCCGTGGAATGACTTGAGAAAAAACACACATTGGTAACCGGCAATAATACATAACTATTCAACCGTTTTCGGTGACTTTATCAGAAACCAAAATGTGGCGAACATGCTTGTTAACGATCTGTCATCTTCAGGCCAAATACAACACAACAAATATGAAAACAGTTGTCAACTCTGAATTTCTGGAAACTAATACAGTGTGGACTGTTGTCATTTGGGATTATGGCTATGGCGACTGGGATGCAAAACGGGTGGACTGACGTTTCAGTATTCGGCCGGGTAGAACCAACAGGCTCAGATATAAAAAGACCCTTAAGTGTTGCTACACCCGACTTTGGACATGGCGAATCCCTTGTCTCGTACGCTAAGGCAATGGTCAGCTAAGCTTTCGGGACCATTTCGTAACGAACTCGCTTTATATAGCCTCAAAAATACGTTTCAGTTTACTGAATCTATAAAACGTCGAATTGTTGATACTGAAAGGTTGTTATTATTGGACGAATTTGTTATTAAGCAGGTCTATTAATTTTACATCTTAATACACCCATTCGAATGATATGAAACTTAGAGTGCCAGATGAGCAACTCAAGGAGTTGTTGTTTACTTGCATGACATCCAACTGCAGTTTGGTGAAAAAATATGTCGCCAGAAGGATAGATTCTCAATTGGCTCGTAACTGGTTTCACTGCTGGCAGACATTTCCACGGGGATGATTGAACGTAGAAAGCTGGCAGGATTGATAAACCAGTGTACCCGGTATGCAGATGACGCTTTCTGTATTCTCGATGAGAAGACAGCGACAGTGACCTCTTCTTATCACCAGTTAATTCAGCTCAGTGGAAGGTGAAATTCTGCATGGAAGTAGAGCAAGACGGAAGATCAGTTCTGCTTGATGTTACACTATTGAAAAGTACAGAAGGAACAATTCAACGAAACATACATAGGGAATGGACATGAAATAACCAGTATACCCAATACCATGGTTTTGTTCCATTGAGAGATAAACGGAACTTGACCTACAAAAATTTTACTGGCAACATGTTAAAAAAATACACAAGCTCTTGTGTAAACATTTCTGTACAAATGAATCTCTGGAGAAATTCCTAGCTCTTAACAGACAACGAACGGAACCGCAGGACCGGAAATTGTCTGTTGAGCTGAAGTTCATCTCTACCTACTTCCCATACAAGGATGAAACATCAGGTGTTTCAATGACCAGATGACTCAACGTTTCATACTTCACAACTAAGACTGTCGTTCACTTCCAAACCAGTTGTACGTTTTTTCCACTAAAGACGCATAGTTCAATAGCACCGGTATATTTTGTGTATGTGGAACATGTTCATGCACGGAAGCTGTCCGTTGGATGTATTTTGTGAATGTCTGCTAAATGTGTTTCACGTGAACTCCTTTTGTCTGCAGTTAAACCGGGTTTATAAATCGCACATTAACCAAGAAGCCATAATCGAAAATATGTACATTCCGGATTCTCTACAGGCCCAGACATTGTTTATGCATGATCATCGGACGTCAGCTGCCTATACGGTACCGCATTGATGAGCCCAGGGAAAACACCGAATATGAACAATAGTTGCAGGTTTAAAGTTGTCGTCAATCTCATATCGTCTCCAATAGTGATTCTTCGGAAATTCATACGTGTTTCGCTTGTCCACGGTATAAAACGTTATGCTGTCATGCCATTTTTATGCAGTTTTATGAGACAGTGACTAACTCTATGTAGATGACATATATCAGTTGCTTGCGTATTTCATTTAGGAAGCATACTGACGGACCAATTCCAGTGGATTCCAGTTGAGTGCACACTAAACCGTTCTTTGGTTCAAATAAACTCGCTACAACTAGAAGTGATAACCGAAAGTTTCCATTACAAAACACTATCGAATAAACTTAAATGTATTCATGCTGATACCCAGTTTGTGAAGTTTGTTGATGAATTATGTGATTGGCGAATTGGTTCTGATCATCAAAGTTGGGTAAAGACTACATTCATTAATATAGCGTAGGGGTTTATCATGACGCCAATCAGCAGGCGTTATGTTAGCACGAAGCATCATCTACAAATGGTTACGAGAACTTGAGTTAAAGAACCTAGTAACATCTGAGCTCTGGTGTTGTCATTTTGGACAGATGCACATATGGGCAGATGTTGTCAGTAGCGGATGACCAAAAGAAACTTCAGCCAATGATGAAGGTTGAAAATGTCGCCAAATTGAAAGACCACATTGGGCAATATTTGCAGCTGCAATTACATTTGCGAATTATCGAAGAATTAGCATGTAAGCCGCTTTAACCGAGTGGATCTTTAGTACCCCAACTTCACGTCTTCCAGAAGACGCATAATTCTGGGATGCCGCTTAGGCCAGTTTTGACAGTGACAGACTCTTCATATCGTGAGTTAGCGTGCTGGCTGTTCGCTATTCCACCCCCGCTAAAACAGATATTCCAGGCACATTCCATCAAAGATTCTGTGGAATTATTCAGTGACTTGGACTCACTGAACCTGACTAATAAATTGACGTACTCAGTAGACGTTCAGTCACTGTTCATAAATGTCTCTCTGCATGAAATGATTGAATATATTTGTGAACCTGTCGGAATGAATCACGCTACATTGCCACTCGCTAAAGATACACTGAAGGAAACCCTGCTGCTCTACACTGACAATGTCGGTTTTCCTCTTTTCTAACAGTTTCACCTTTAAAAAGATGGAAAAGTCATAGAGAGTCTGCTGGGTCGCATGTTAGCTGACTTCCTCAGGTTAACAGTTGGGGAAGAAATAGTGGGCTTGACATACTACAGACGTCACGCCGAGGACACACGGAGGTTCAGTGGTACAACGCTTAGTGATTGTCATCCTAACCTGAACTTCATGTATCGATTCGAAGCTAACAACTGCCTGTCATTTCTAGACATACACCTCGCCGAGAAAATGATTCTTTTAGAAGAGTTGTCTATAGGAAATCCACTGGGTCCTGCCAGTACTCAAAATTCGGCAGATTGACATCAGTCCAACACAACGGAGCACTAGTAAGTAGGCTGTTCGCACGTGCAATACGAATCTGTACTCATAACAGGTTTGCAGAAGAACTAAGTTAGATCACCTTTGTTGTACAGTCAAACGGTTACCGTCAAAATGTTTGTAGGAAGGCACAGTATACAAAAAGCACCACCCAAGCAGGTGATCACTGTGGAAAAAAGAGGGTTTACACACAGTTGTCTTTTATGGGTGATCACATCATGCGGCAAACAACACGACGATCGAAGAGTTCACTCAAGCAAACATTTAATGTGACTGGACTCTGTGCACCCTGTCGGACCCAGAAGCTACCAGCACCTTCAACCAAAGGGGATCAGCCTATCGGTGCTTCATCACATTGTGTTTACCAATTTGCATGTAACTGATGAGGGATTCATATAAGCCGAACAGAAATACGCGTGACCTTCAGAGTGAAGGAACCGTTGCATACATGGGTGAAAAGTCCGTGTTATAAAGGATCGACGATGTAACTAAATCACATGAAGAGCCAACTTCATCAGTCGCTAGACACTTCCTGACCACTGGCCACATCACTGATCCACCTTGTACAATCATAATCTTGTTGCACCATTCTAGTTCAAGATTCCTGAAGTTCTTGATAAGCAGTCTGAGGATAACGCAACGTTAGGAAGAGGTTTTACTACTCTACGTTTTAATCAACTGGGGGTGGCATTCCTCAGGAGCGTTGTAATCGAAATCACATTGCTGAGATTCGGTGAAGAGGTCGCAATCAGTCGCTTCAAGCCATCTCTCTGTGTTCAGAAACAGCTGTGCGTGAACTCAACCCTTCCTCAACCTCTCCTAATCCACTGATTGATTACCCACCTACCCCCACCTGTTTGCCACAACCAATGATTCTTGTTACTTTAGATTTGGCTCTGATGTGTCAACACACAATGCTCACATCTACCAACTTTCCGGGTGTGTAAGTGGGTACTGTTTATCTGCATGTGTACCACGTTTAGTAGACAACAGAATATTCAACTATGCTTTCCTAAACCAACAAGCACGGTATGCTATGCATGGGATTCGGCTTGATTTGGCAGTGTCATGTAACACACATATTTGTTTGTACGTACATTCGGAAACTATAAGTTCTCAACGCCAGGACGACGGAGGACCAAAAAGGGTCATTAGAACCGTGTGAATGTGCTCTGTGGAAAGTGTCACCAATGCGAATGACGATACATTGCTATCCAACGTGCTCGGATACACTTCAACCATGTTAGTGAGTGTACGCGTCCGTTGTTCCGTTTACACATAACCTCTAAGGGATTCCTTGCAATAAACAAACCTTTTAGGCTACATGTCTTCAAGGTCACAACAACAAGAACACCATGCCAATAAAACACAATTGATTTTCTAGTCAACTCCAGCCTTCACTGTTTGCCGATGAAGTGAGCTCCATATTCATCGGTTGCTTTGAAGGATTCCAGCTTTAAATGCTCGAACACTTCTGTCGGTGTAGCCTATCCTGTGGACGAGTTGTTGGATCCCATGTAACACAGTGAGACAAGTGGGTATCTGGGTTCGCATGCAAAATTTCTAAGCTTTCGACATGGTTTACTGGCAAACATGTTAGACTGCTTTTTCCTGCTTCAACTCAAGTTCTCCGGCAACCAAGACATTTTACGGTTGATTCGCTTTTGTAAAAGATGCTCACTAAATTATTTGACAGAAAATATATGAGAAGACTCATATAATGGCAACTAGCCGATTGATGTTAAGTTTCGGTGATTGCAACAGAAGTGATAATCAATAAACTATTGAACAGCGATAATGTGGTGCACAGTTCAAACAGTCAAGCAAGCATTACAAGACAGACCGGTCATGGTGAAAATCAATGCACAAATTGCTGATATTCAATTCCGTAAAGAGACCAGTAGAGTGGAAAAAAGTGCTTTGTATAATTATTAAGCATTATGTGCACACCGTGTCCATCGTCTTAGCTACAGTCATGGTAACTGTCGGTTTCTGTAAACTTTTTTCGTTTACACGATTCTGATTTTAAAAGCAACTGCCGATTATTTCTGTTGTAGACGACAGTGTTTCGCGGAAGCTTTTATAAAGCGTCCGTGGTATTCTAAACATGACTGAAAAAATCTGTTTAAAGTTGATTTTGTTCTACTGTCTATTAAGTGCTCCGAAATTGCACCATTGATATATGTGATACTACAGTTACAGAGTGATTTTGAGCGATGTTCAGCAAAGCGCCCGGATAATTTCCTCGCTGTGTCCGACACACCTGACAGTACAAGTGCGAGTGAAGTAACATTGAACGAACGTTTCAGATTAATGAGGCAGTTCATCCCTAACTCACCGAACGATGGCGCACTAGGCATAGGCAATTAGACACTTAGAGGCTGTTGAGTATGACTTTTACATAAGTTTTAGAAGATGTGATTTCACTGCTTTAGGCTGTTTGTCTCTTTTGACGGGGACTGCGGGTAAAATAGCCGTTTTAGAACAGTGATTGGCTTAATCAGGAACATGCATACTTTCACATGAACAGTAATCAAAGTTTCCGGGTAATCGTCTTTCCGTAACACTCTGTGGGTCAGTTTCAGTGCTTCTTCGAACTGACTTGAGCCGCAAACCGTTCTTGTTCTGTACGCCATGCAATTTACTAACTCTGTGCACTTTAGAGGGACAAAACTAAAGAACTGTGTGTAATGACCCTTCCACGTGGCTTCACTATTCTGTCGTCTTAGCAAAACAAATGATGTCAACTTCTCGTTGATTTCTAATTAGGGAGTAAGGTTTTCGGTCAAATAAATGTTGCATTTTTGCAAGGTGACTGTTGAACCGGATGGTGGGTCACAGGTTTTGAATATAAACGTCCTTGGAACACTATATTGCAAATTATACATCTTAGGTAATCCGTATCAACTTTGGACATGAAAATATCTGTGAGGACAGGACCAGGTGTTGATCTGTTCGCTGTACCGTTTATGAAAAGTGATTCGATATAAAAGTCAGTATTGTTCCACTGTATACATTCATATCTTCAGTGGCCTTCACAAATTCGAATGTATCCCTTAAATCGCACACGCATTTTCTTTTTTAAAGGTTCCATAAGTTTGAAATTCTTTGTATACACTCACAGTAAGGAGAAATGCACATATTAATAACTCTACTTTCGTTAATTTATAAAAACAACGAGGTTCAAAGCTGCATGCGTCAATTTTTTCGTTGTGCCCGAAAAAGGCGCTTGGCCAGCAAGTTGGTTTATTGCGCAAACTTCCGTACAGGTCATGTCAAAAACTAAACCATAACCGCTTGCACTCATATGCACGACAGACATGCACTCACATATATTGGGTGATAGTACGTTGTCATTCACCTTGGTGAAAGTTTTCATACAGCACGTATACACTGTTCCGATAGTCTCTCCTCGTTCGTCGTGTTCGGGGCTTGTCCTCTTCCTCCTGAATGTCGCCTGTGGGTGATATACTACTTGTGAGTAGTATACTACTCACAACGGAACTGCCTGTTATACAACATTTTCGAGTAGATTCTGAGTGATATGATCATAAAATTTCCAGGCTTTGAACACATTCGAGTTATTTTTTATTACGCATCTACTGTTTCATTTTCACCGTCGATAAGGCGTAGAAATATTAACCCAACTGGCACATTTATCTTGACTGGATATAACCACATCACCATTCATCACTTGGTCGTTAGCAGCTTCTCCGTGTTATCTGGTAAGTAGTCAATTATTAGTCCTAACATTGTGATACTGTAGATAGTAATTCATGAAGGATGATTTCACGACGTCAGCTATTAAGGTAGATATCGGTAGTCGAGGACTTACTATAGGTAGTCAATTCGTCATAGTTGAGCTATGGAGCACATACTTTGGTCGAACTGGTAATTAAATTTCATGGTTAATGCGGTAATCACTACTGTGTTATTCGTCTAATATTTTCAGTGGACCTATGCGCACTGAACGAGCAATCACAAAATCAATGGATATGTTCGGTTTGCAAGTATGTTAGTGTGGAGCACATTTTGGGTTTTCAGAGAACTGGAAAGGAAATCGTGAATCATATTTCGTTTGCTGGATAGTAAACACTTTACACAACGGTCCCACTACTCTCGAAAAACAAGGTGATATCTTCTAGCGAATCGTTCGTCATCACTCAACACAAGTGTGAAATTTAATTACACTTGCCTCAAATCCACCCATCTGGCTCGAGTGAAACTTCCGGTCGACTGGATCTGAACTCCCCATCCCTCGTATCTAGGGTATAAACACTTGTTTTATAGATCCACAATACATACATTCTCTTCACAAACATTCTTATAAGTCCGGTTAGCTTACAACATTCCAAGCGAATTGGATATCAGGTTTGTCAACGCCAATACTTGACCAATGAAAAGAAACCAGGTTACACGTTAATCTCATGCACTGACCACTATCCCCGTCCTCTAGAAATTTGATGAACAACTGTGTGCGCACTATGAGCGTTGCAATGGCGTTGATGGTTCAACCGTGAACCATCCAACATACGGCATTACACGGCGTGACAACCACGAAACCCTTTTCTGTACGCGGTTTACGTGGCCTTCCCTACGACTGCAGTTTTGTCGTCGTCACGTGACGATACGTGACGACTTCAGGTACATAAGTTTTGCTCTCACCTTTGGTTTTAGGACAGACCACAGCGAGCTGACGGTGTATTACAAAGCTGTCGGTTGTGCGGTCTCCACTTCTACCTTCTGGGTATTGTAAGTATGGAACACAACTGCGCCCGTCGACTAGAAGTGATATGGCGTTCTGACGTTGTATAGTCCACTGAACAAATCCCAAAACAAGTGAGCCACACTATCGAATCACATTCTAACATTGCAAGATTTCATCTGCTGGAACATGCACTCGTGGATGCACAGAACAAAACACATTCAACCTCTCTCGGAAAACCCACGAACATTAGAGTAATAAATGATGGAGATTAATCCTGCCGTGGCAGTAAGTTGCAACTGAAGACCTGGTGTGATCCAAAATTTAATCGCATGGTACGTAAGAGAAACATAAGCGACATTAAACATGCGGATGTGACACTCATCTATTTTGCAAATGAGATGGATGTTGTCCTTCGTTTGGCCGTATATACGCAGCACTAAGGATCTTACTGGGACCATGAAGTTGCGCTTTTCAGGTGCACGCGTACGTCAGCCATGAAAAAGTGTCGTCAATGCGAGAAGGATACATGTCATATAAGCCTCTCAGCCGACTACAACAGGAGGAAGACGATATGGGAATCATACAGTTCTCAGGAGACAAGGCTAGTAGATAGGCGTTCAAGGTAGTTCAGTATAACAAACAAGTTCGCTAATCGACACACTTGTGACAAAATAGAATAGTGCGTACAGTCGACTGGAATACAAACATATCGAATGCATGTGAGAAGGGAATTATGATGTTCTAGTGCATCCTCAAATACAGACTCATCTTGATCCGGAAAATATGCCGTATATTGCTCACAATGGAGATTTGTAACAAGTCCTCACTTGTTAACTTGACAACACGCAGGGTTGAAGCAGGCGCCAGCGCACGGATAATAGCTGTCTGGCTATATTACTGCTATCGTTATGTAGACTGCTGTCTGCGGTGGTGGGTCACCCGGGGGTAACAACTCTGGTGGTGAGACTGGAAAGCACGTGGCTATGTGAACCATATTGAAAGAGGATGCCTGCCAGTCATGCGCATGCAACTGATATGTACGATTAAACCACGGAAGACTGGCTTGCTTCTATTAGTAGCAACACGTCACTGCTATCACCAATGTTCATCTGACACTCAACTATGTTAGAGAAGATCTTGATATACCCTAGCTTGAGTCATACAGCAAATTTTCCAAACTGGAATGATAACCAACTTGATCACAGTTTGTTCGCAAGTAACAATACTTTGTCTGTCGTCTCACCAGGAGAGTCTCGTTAGATGAATCCTTCACAATGACAACTTGTCTTACAAGGTTCACTATGGAACAGACCAAATTATAACTTAATATGTCGAGTCCAACAATAAGAGTACTTCAGAAAACCTCAGATTCTTCCTAACTATTTTTACTGACTTAACGATGTTCTGTGCGATCTGTATTGAAGAGGCGAACGATCCAGTTAGAAGGTTACAACTGACAAATCCAAGTGAGTTTACATCAATCTGTCCAGCCAGTGTACCTGAGATCAACTGCTTCCAGATGACCAAGATAAATCAACCAACCACAAGCTTTTGCAACCAATTGTCTGAGACCAGGAGACAGATGGCACATAGATTGCTTAGTCGGAAAATCAACACAATTGTTGTATGCTTTAAGACAACCTCAATCAGAAACACTCATTTACACACCACACTGATCCAGAGACACCGCGGTTGTCAGTGTGAAGTACACGTAAGGAAAACACCATTTTATGACAGAGTGCATTCCATTGTAGCTTCTTGTATGTCTCCTCGGTTGCGTCAGTATTCATATATGTCCTTCCGCCTAGCTACTGATGAACAGTACGGTATGTTTGTTCGTTCTCACAGCACAGTCAACCGCAACACATTTGCACACTTATTCACGCTGATGAAATCCCCCACCCGTTGTCTACTAGTCGTGCGTTACCAATTTCACACAACGGCCTACTTTCATTTCCGCCCACACGCTTGCGTTTTTCAATGCTATCCATCACTGCTAATTCCGTTATACTGACAGTCCGGAAGAAGTTAGACAGAAGCGCACAAGTGAGCGCTCCGGTTATCTTTTGTGTACGCGCGTACATCACAAATCGTCACAAGTTACTTGTCCCAGTTACCAGATACATAGTCAACGAAAAGGGTTTCATCTATTTACTGGTTCACTTATCCCTTCTGATCGTATCAGTCTGCTTCTCACGAAAGTGTGGAACACGTGGGTTGATAAAGCGTCCCTAGGTAGTGTAGTCGGCTGTCCATCCCTCCGATTGGAAGTGTACACTCCCCCAGCCTTCAACTGAGGCTTTTCTGCCACTCGATATATTACGGAGCGGAAAGCCGTTTCATTATTACGGATGCAATCGGCTTACCCACGAATTTTGGTCTTTTTGTTGGCCTGGTCTTCATAGCCTCATCGGAGTGTTAGTGTTGTGAGCAATCCGTGATGGTAACCACACAGGCCAAATGATCTGCGGTCCCCAATGATTTACCCATGTGCATGAATTTGTTCGGGCGATCGTTAAATGTAATTCATGTACACACAGTTTAGTTTAAGTGATTGGATTGTGAGATGTCTATTGCTTTTCAACATAACTGATAGTTCACAAAGAGTTCTTGGTAGACTTTGAGAGAGAGGATGTCAACTCCGACGGCACTGGTTGTAGGTTAGGTCATGATGTGGCTATTTATTCTGCAGCGCTTTTCTGAGTATGATCAGATCCCGTATGCTCTCCCACCATGGATCACGTTATGAAATCAGGGAGATTCGCATTTGTGGGAGTGAGATTTTTGATTTCGTCGTTCAACTCGTCATTCATGTTTCAGATGCTCTTTGGATGGCCACTCACTCAACAAGGAGTATTGGTGTGGGAAAAACTACCTCAGATCCACCAAATTCACTGAATCAGTTTACATCCATCTATTGCACTGAACAAACTCGAGAGTGACCATGGCACGTCGATTAACAGACAGGTTACTACGTGTGATTGATGCGTAACCTACATGATATCGTGGCTTTGTCTTTCAAAAGCAGTGTTACAACCGTAAGATTTAAAATAATCAACTCATAACAGTGTGAAATGACAGCTGAAGTGGGAGATAAGCCAAATCTTGGGTACCGAGTTTTGCACAAGATGATAGACCAAACTTCATCATCAATGTTACTATAGAAGAACATGCAACACGTCCAAACCTGTATCGTACTGAGTATCCGCGACGCTGAATTGTGCACAACCGATCGCCGTTGACCGCATCTACTCGTTTTCCAGTCACCTGCTTACGTGTGAAATATCGAATTCTGGATATGACAGAATGAATCTCTATCTTTTTTAAAGGAGTGTTGTATGCAATGCACTAGGAATCACTGCCACTGAAGGCGTTATCATCAGCTCAATGGGTATTCTGTTGACGATTGGGTGTGAACGGAGTACAGACATTCGAAAATCGCACAGACCTGAACTTGTCACGAGCACACGGACTATGGAGATGATGTTGGTGAAACAATTGAGAAAAGCTATCTGCATGGCGGGGTAGGCAGGAACATTAAAACTAACATGATTAACACATAAATGGTTTTCTCAGTTGTTGGCAGTTGTGGGTGCAAACTCACGTGCACTGAGGGAATGCTTAACAAAGAACAGGTTAACGAGAAACGGAAGCGAGCCTGTATGGCAATTCTGCAATTCACTGAGCATCTTTCTTTTGTGCCTAGTTTGGTTGGGAACTCTGGTAAGGTTGAAATCCGAATGGGAACACAAAGTGCATAAACCAGACAATTCGAAGAGAATTCCGATCAACCATCAACATTCCATTCGTCTGTCTGTTATGATAAGTCTTCAATAAACCTTCACTTTAATCTACTCAAGCGTAAAATGTAGATCGTATGCTTTACTCGGTCACATTCTGTTTGGATGATTATTGGGTAAACTGGATTTGGGATTTTAGCGGTACCGTTCAATTAAACAGACAAGTTAGCTTTTTCAGAAGAGCATTCCGCTTATTAGGCGTTTACACACTGATGGGTTTTTGCGAATGGTTTTCGACTGACTCCACTGCCTCGGTAGTGTTCCTCGTCTTTTGTTATAGACCAGGCTGAACTCAATAATCCTTGTCTTTTTCATTCATTTCGGAAACATACAGCGTTTTTTCCCAACCGTCAATTTCAAACTGATCCTGTACCACAAATCGAACGCATCCAGTGATTGACGTTTTAAATTTTGTCCTGTTTCCATTACATGGCTTGATATCGATCGGAGTCACATGAGGGTACAGCTTTGCTCGCCAGTATTGTTAATCTAAAACCGCAACGGCCCAGTAATCCATATAGACATTGCCTAATTACCTCCCGCTGTCGCCCAATCAATGCTCGTTTAGCGTGTTGTTCAGTGGGGCATTTGCTTATTCGGTGCCATTAAAAGCATTTTCACACACACACAGTAGTTTATCAATGAAAACAAAAAGTAAACCGATTGATTCGTACGGATAATGAATTATGCAGAAATGAGCACGGAACAGTGACCCAATCTAGGGAAAGAGTACACAGGCGAACGTGTCCGATGCAATCATTACATTGAATATAACGGGATTTGAGCATTCTGTTTATCATCTCCACTGTGATTGTTTTTCTTTCTGTCTCTGGTCGTAACAAACCGTGGTGGAATGATTCACAAGTGAATCTTCTGAACGAGTGAGAACAAACGGTCACTGTTAGGTGCTAGACTATCAGCTGCACGTCAGATACTTGGAACATGGACACACTGACATAGCGATTCAGTCGGGCAACGCTGCTCAATCATAACGATAGACATTAGAAATCACTGATCGTAAACTCCGACATGCTGCTTCAACTGAATGCGGATATAGAGCTGTAGAGTGATAAATTACTTGTCAGTGATGATGCTGTGAATTTGTTTCACGAGAAGGCGCAAGGACAATGCTGGGAGTGTTGAGTGTCTGCAGGAGCCATGTTAACAATTTTGAAGGTGAAAATGTTGCTACACAATCGAAACCGTCTGCATCGAGCAGACAACGAAATGGTCTTTGGTGTGAGGGTACAGTACGGACCGTAACCACGAAAACTGTCGTGGATTCTGATTGAACAGAAGGGACAAGTAAGTCAGTTTGTGAATGATAGTGCTCAGACGGATGAAGCACGCCTACTCAGTTTAGCACGGTAAAAGGCATTTTGGTTCACAGTGCGGAACGGCATGACACAGTTCATTCGGACGTGTTGCAACAACCAAACCGCGCATGGACAAAACGTACGTTTATGGCCGCACTGCTATTTTGACAGGGTGGGTGGGCTTGCGTGCTTCCTCAAATCGGAGGTCAAGCCCAACTGTGGCTTCGACCCAATACAGAGGAATCATGCCCGACAGACTGAATTAGCATCGCTGTGGGGTTGTATATCGCACTATTGACTGCATATGAATGTTTAGGTTGTGCGATTTGAGCCCTCGAATGTAGTGAACTAACTCTATGGTTGAGGCGCTACTGTCATGTGCATTGAGAAGAGAACCTTTGGGACAGGTACCCTCAAATAGGGTGCATCACGAACGTCAAACTGTTGGTCGTAACACCTAATGTGTTACTCAGTCTAACCCGAAGGCCTACTTCTCGAACGTTTGATGCAGACTGCAGTATGTCAATTTGAGGCACTATAAGTTGGAATAGAGAAGGAACACCTTATTCTTTGTACCCTCCAGACTGTGCAACCTTCCAATTCCAAGTGAGTCAGAGTTTGAGCCACTGACTCTAGAAACGGTTCATGAAATAACCCCATATGCTGTTGCCTCATAATGTCAGCTGTTGAGCCAAAGACCAGATTTAATTTCCTCCAGCCAACCGATAGACCAGTTCAATAGATTTCACTTGATCTCTCCTCTGGTGTAACCTTTTAGTGATCCAGATGGCTTTATTCCCATCACACTCGTCAACAGATAACTAAGCATACTTCTCTGGCAGTCACCCATTCACTAGTTTGAAACTGGAGTAGTGTTGCAAACAGGAGGCGGACCTTTAGTGTCCTGTCATTGCCATTCGCATGAACTCCGCCTTCGAAAATGTAGCTGTCCACTCACGTGTTATTTGGTAGCAGCAAAGTGGAATTTCACCTCCGAGATAACAGTGATCCACGTAGAAGATGAGGAAGCAAAGTAATGAAGTAAATCAGTAAACAATACGAAAGAAACCCACGAGGATGTATAAACAACCTCACTGATGTAGGCTAGCTACCAACTGCCACACTGTTGGAAATTGCTGTAATCAACTACGTGGACAGTTGCTTTCCCCTCAACCTTCCATTGGACATCCACTAGACACATCGTGCGGGGCGATCAAGGCCGTTATAACCAGTGACAAATTCATCAAACGGTCACTTTGAAATTTCTCTCAACGGTCATTAGCCACAATGAGCAGTGAGTAAATTGATAATACACTTAGTCGGCATACAGAGTACGTGACCCATCCAGTGTAGACTATATGTTGGTTAACTTCGCTAACAGTAGGGATCTTGGAGATTTCTTAAATAAACGTTGACGGACCGTCACACTGATCATACAGCCAAGTCACTTGACACAGTATGAGTGGCAACAGCAACGGTGTTCGAACATCTAGGGCTTATACGCTCGTTCTCCTCGAATAAACCGAATCTCTTTCTCGTGGAAGAAAATCGAGCATACACACGCACTACATATCCTCAACACCACCCTGGTTCTTCGGAGACAATCTGAGCATTTGGACATTCTTGTGCTTGCCTGTGAAATGATACACAACCTGGTCCCCTCAGTCCGAAGATGTACTGACAGTGGTGGTCTACTGTAAGAGTTGTGCACAACTCATGAGGTCCGTATACTGAGTTCCATATTTCAGCAAAAAAGTCGGTAGTGAATCATGTGGGGGTAAACCAAACGATAAATGTTAACTAACCATATGGCTGTGAGATACAAGTGGCCTCATCCGGTTAAAAACGGGGCATATGTGGGGGCCTAAGTCCTATTCGGCCAAGCCAGCCGGCAAGGTCAATATTATGTTGGTTACGTGACATGTTCGTTTCGTTTCTAATCCGAATACCAGTATTCGAGGCAAACGGCAGAAAACCGTCACGCGGTATAAATCATCTATTCGATTATGTACATTACACAAATCAGTGTCGTACTTATACCACCAGTTTTCAATAATATCGTCGGAGTTATCTGTGATAAGCACATCCATGCACATCCACCACACTTTAATGTTCAACGTGATTGCGTACAAGAATGTCGAGGCGTAGGCTTCAGTCTATTGAAACTCCTATTGTACGAGTCAGTATTGGAGAAATCCTCGGTTATAGTCGAGTTCCTCTCACAGTTCCCATTAGTCTGATGTGGCCCAGCATTAGAACCTGGGTTGCCGTTGGTATCTTAATTGTTCTCTGTTTGATGCATATGTGTTCTGTGCAGTGTGTGCATGTCCAAACCAATATGTGAAGCATCCTGCTTGCAGTGTTAGCAACCGTGACATAAGTAGAGGGGCATGAGTCATCGCTTCACTGGCAAGTAACTGCTGATTAAACACATCGTAAAACAGCCCACCCAATTCTTCACCAGAGCAGAAAGAAGATTTATATTGCAATATCTTAACAGTTCATTCACTCTCATCAATTGCAAACAAAACATGCCAGTTATATACATAGTATGGATAAGTACAAACAGGGACTAGACACACACACACACACAAGCACACCAATTATTGAGTAATCGTGACCATGGTAACCCGATAGGTTGTCACAACTAGTTCTGTGCGCACAACATCGATTTGTAAGTTCGAATGAGCAAAGCTTTGCAGAAAGCTAATAATCTCGGGCTTCGGTTGTGCAACAATATCTTGAACGAGTTTAATGGGTCATCTTGATGACCTGTTGTCATGAGGTGTTTAGCAATCGGTAACGTCGGATTTCGAGTAGTCAGTGCAACAATTTGGGGCTGATGTTTCACTGATCATCTTGACAACGACAGAAAGCACAAAGTGAAGTTTGCTCTGACTCGAACGTATGCGGCTGCGCAGTTGCGCTTATTTCAAACCACCAGAGAACCAGTTCTCCGCAAACGCAAAATTAGTTTGTCAAACTGTTCTGTCTCCCATGATGTGTACCACTTCATTTGCAGGTGCAGTGACGTTTACATAGGCAGAACAAACTGACAACTAGTCCAGCTAGTCGCTGAACACATTCCGAAGTGGTTGAAACATCAGATGACCCACCAGCCCCAGCTGCAGGCGAGGATGGGCTGCCAGGTGAGATCCTGAAGAATGGCGGTCCGGCGTTGGAACGCGCTCTGCTCCAGCTGGTTCACTCCATCTGGGAGCACGAGGTGATGCCGCAAGACTTCAAGGATGCCCTCATCGTACCCTTGTTCAAAGGGAAGGGTAGCAAGCAATGCACCGACAGCTACCGAGGTATCAGCCTCTTGAGCTGTGCAGGCAAGGTGCTTGCCAGAATC
>QNGE01001469.1:87695-137506 GCA_008508345.1 Paragonimus westermani | reverse complement strand
CTCCCGGTCTTATTCCTTCGGGTTTACACTGGATATGTGGTGTGTTGGTGGAACTGCAATTGGTGCAGCGCAAGCCAGTTGCAGTGATATATAAGCGCAGGCGTCCTTTGGCTTCGGTCACTGTGACAGGCTAATCCGAATCGGATGCCGCCAACCGTGAGTCCCTGTTTGTGCTTATCCATATTATGCATATAACTGGCATGTTTTGCGTTTGCGATTGATGCGAGTGAATGAACTGTTAACATATTTCAATATATATGCTCTGATGAAGTGGTTAAAGGGAACTCAGTGTTTCAAACGTCCATTTCTCACTTGAAGCAATTTGGCCAGACCTTCAGAAGTTCTAGTGTGGATAAGATTAAGATACTGGAGCCAGAAATTATTGGTGGTTTCGTCAAGTTCATTTAAACTCATCGGTTTGGTAGTAGTTAGTTAATTTCTCGGCAAAGCAGTCGGCCAACCGACCTGTTTCAGCTCGTTACGTGTGGTCTTCTCGAGTTGTCAGTTATCAAAGTCAGTGACACATCATCTCAGTTGAGTGAGTTCCTCAGCGTCTGCAGTTCAGAAGATTACCAGTCGATTATGGTGAACACACAGTGCTGTGACGTAAGTGGTCCTCGCTAACACACGTTATTTCGCTGTTTCCACCGGATTTTTAAACTGTAAGTGTTTGCAAGTGTTTTTGGTCATCAAGGGGAAATCTGGGCAGTTGTTATCTTTAACGCCCATTTAGGAGGAATGCTGCCCTTTAAAGACCTGCAGCAGCGTCTTGGCTCACGACTTAGTCTCGGTCGGAAAATTGGCGTTGATTAATAAAGCTAACAGTCTCAGTCACCTCAGTCCTCAAATTTAAATTATGATAAACAATCAACTGTCATTTTAACAACTGGAATTCCAGTCATCTAAATATAGGTCGATAGTATGACATTTTATCACTAGTCCATGAGCGTAGAAAATAGTGACAATCAATTCGAGTGATCACAAATGAAACGTTGAAGTTTTGCAGTCGGCAACAATGGTAACCGCTGGTCACAAAACCAATTTATGTATACAAAATCTGTTAACCATACGGCCTATGTTTCTTGCTGAGTTCCCACGTTCTGCTGTTGTAATGGAGGGTCCAGTTTGTTCCAAAATGCCATCAATACCAGTTGATGAGGCAGCGATGGTTAGAACAGAATGAAGCTGTTCGTGAAAGTCCACTGGATTTCAGAGAACCCAGCCATTAGTGTAAATTCTATGCATAACGTTTCACCCACACACAAACTAATTTGTGAACAAAGTGGGGAACAATGGTTTGTCACGTTTGCCAAGTTGCATATAAACCTACAGTAGCAGTGGGAAGCTCCATTAGGAGACAGCCGCTCACTGAATTTAGATGGAGGCACTGTGGTTATTAGAGGAACCAGCAGTTTTCAGCTTGACTTCGTTGCTATCAGCGGGATAACCGAAGCAAGCACAAATGGTTTCACAAAACGCATACTTGGATGGATTGAAGGCAAAGTTGAGAACAGAAAATTTCTGAAGGATTCCTACCAATCGCTCATTACGCCAATGGTTAGTAACTGAGTGAACCAGCACGTAGGATTAGTAAACTTTGTCTGATGAATTAAATTTCATAACCATTTGGATAATACTCGGAAATACACTATGTACAAAGTTCAAGGAAAAACGTCTGAGGGATGTAATGATGGTTGTATTGCCATGCTAGTTAACATTGAGGGAAATATATAAATAAGTGGTTGTGGGATACAAATTTTTCAGAATTAGTTGAAGCATAAAAGCGACTTTGAATGGTTCCAGGTTCTCACTGGAGCAATGTGTCTGCACGGAAACTGTTTATGCTTAGGTGAAAATCACCACATACCCCCAAGGCTTGTCCATCACTTTTCAAGAGTGAAAGCTGATATTGACAGTGGTTAGAAGAAGTCATCTATTCAAATCCGGAAGAGCATTTTTGACCAGGTTAGGACGCTCTTTCAAAAGAATACTTCGGTACAATTTGTCGCATCGCCTTAGCTAGGTTAACACGTCCTCTTACTTTAGACGACGCCCAGTTGATTCCCGACTGGGTGCTCCAACCTCGTCAGTAAGTCCTGCAACACTCAAATCCAATCTTCGGGAGCTCGTTGAACATTCTACTGCGATCTGGACATGATCACAATCTTAGCGAATGAGATGTGCGGCACTGTATTGTCAACAGTGAATTGAGGTACGTTAATCTCACTGTCGAAAATTAGTAGATAGATAAGAACAGTAGTGTTGGAGACATTTGTGATGGAATCGGAATTATCTAATTAAGCTCTGATACGTTGATCACTCTTGTGGACCAAACAAACTTCCGATCGATTGCAAACGGAACCACTCTGACTCACCTTTACACAGTCACAACAGTGTGTTTCGTAAACAGCATGTTGAACGCAGCTGTTTTGACCACAGGATGAACAATCACGATGTTAGAACGTATGGAGAGGAGGGTAACGATTCATTTGATTTGACTGGGGATATAACAGAAACCGAATGACGCCGCTCGAATGGATCTTGGAGAGAGAGTTTGACCGAACAGGCCCATTATGCTTCGTGGCATCACCCACGCAATGTACGCATACATTGGAAAGTGGGTATTTCCAAAACCATCATCTTCATTGTAGACCGGCAATAAGCCTGTCTCGGAGCGGACTGTGTAGTTGATTGCCTGAATCACGGCGAAGTGAGTGGATTTGCAATCGTGGCACAGAACAACTCATAGTTTGACCATGATTGCACAGAATCGTGTGGGGTTTGGCTTACTCGGCCGCCTCAAAGGCAAGTGGTTGAACCTCCGTCAATAAACTGTCGTTAACATTTGATAATCGAGTAGCTGTGAATGCCAATCCAATGAGTATGTTAGACAGGATCCGCGACTTGGAATGTCGGTCTTCCATGTTCTTGGAGATTTCCTGCAGTTAGGCGCCGATTTTCGAGTCCTTCTAAGTACTGCAAGATATGTCGATCTCATTAGTGAGTAATCTGCGTTTCGAATCTGTGACTCAACTGGTGGAAAGTTTGCAGTGTTTTTGAATGCTGTTCCTGTCTGTTTCGGATTCAGTCGAAATACACATGTTACGCAATTGACTCTCAGCTACATTACGAAATCTGCTGTACTACTCATCCCTCACTCAGTTCCAATGTTGACGTTGGTTTATTCTAGCTCGAACTGTCTGATAAATCCTCACCTCTTAGTGGGCTCAGGGATGTTAGTTGTTGGCAGTAAGTTGATCGGGCAATTCAGATATGTGCTGGTTAGGCAATGTGTTACGATTAGTGGACTCACACACACACACACATGCTTCACAACACGTAGTCCACAGAGAGAACTGAACAAACTGGGCGTGAGCTTACCGTGGTGTTGTTATCAAGTGTCAGGCTACGGACGCAGACGAGCGTGTGGATTTTATATGCGTGCGCAAAGCAGCTGAGCCGAATTACAATCTGGTACCACAACTGTGTGTGCGTGCAGATCATCAACTCACTGGTTGCCAGCGTTGACTAGCCGTCAGTGTAGTTTTCGTCGTGCATGCAGACGACATGAAGCAGAGGATGTGTTAGTTCAAGGATCTGGCGTCTGGTTTACATTCAGGATTACCGACTAAATTGTTGTTTTCCTCCCAGTGGGGGACCCACTATGAACTATCAGAAAGCGATGAAATACTCATTCATTTCGCCGGTTGTGCCAACAGAATCTTTAGCCATAGGTGAGCTCCAGCTAAGTATTATACTCAAACGTACGTGGCAATCTATGTAGTCTGGCGTGGCAACGTATCCTGGGCACATCATACACGCTGTTATATTCTGGCACCTTTTCAACCGAGAAGTATTCCCGATAATATTACGAGCATAACAGTTTGGTTATCTTTCATCCTGTCTGCATGACATCTGGTGTTCATGGCACAAAACTACGAGAGGTGTGCCAGGAATTTGTTTGCAACCGTCTTACACTTCGCCAATCGCCAGGTACACAAGACACACTATGATGTCGGACAGCGTAAACGCCGGTGGCGCTAAGTGACCTTGATTATCTTTGACCAGTAGTCTCTTTATTAGCTCGTTAACGGCAGAGGAGCACACACAAGATCTTGTGTTGCACACCAGTGCAGATTCCGTAGAAAAATAGCTGTTACGATTGATCAGTACATCGTAAAATCATGAGGTGTCTCATAGATAGCTTGCACACATTATTGATCTATTCTAACGCGTTTGCTTTCATCGTCGATCGGTTAATGCATGGCAGAAACCTGGATCATTTGCTGATCTGGTTAATAACAGTTCACAAGTCGGGCTGACTGTCTGGTTATTATTTTCGTACATCGACCGTTCGTTGTTCTAGCATGTGGATATACTCGCTCATAGCAGTTGGCGAAATGTGTTGACTGAGCAAGTTGCAACATTTTGTCCGTTCTCCCTGACTCGATGATCCGTCCAGCTTACACATATGTTCGAGCACAGATCTTACCTAGCAGTTCTGGCGCTCATCGGAGAGTAAGTGCTATAAGATGTATACTCTGAGTGCGCCAGTCGCTTGCAAAAATGTATAATTTGAATATGTACATTAAGGCGCATTTCAACAGCGTCTGAACGGAATGAATGTAGAGAGTGACCCAAATGTCACGACCAAGGTGAGCGTTGCTTGGTCAACGGGATCTTACTGGTGGACAAGTGTATGCGGTTGGACTCACGTAAGAGTTAACCGGAGGTGTGTTCCTTCGTCGACCCTGCAGGTCGACCTGACAGTTACACTGACATGGAAAATCAGGTGGAACGTGTTCGACCATAAACATCACTGTAAGTACACGTCAACTGCTCGATAACATGCGACACAAGATGATTGATAGAATGCATTTTCCGTTTGAGAGATTCACTATCCCGTGTGGGGCCGGGACAATCTACCGTGTTGTCATGGTCTTGATTACATTACCCTCGGAGTGACCGTGTGTAAGGATAGCCACCGTTTGTTCCCAATTATCTGTTAGAGATGGCCTGCAGATTCTACGTTTGACTGATGGGAGTGAACAGTGTTGGCATATGGCAACCGGCATCATCGTTGTGTTCCAGTGAAAATGGAAATTCGGTGGTTCATGTTGCATGAGTGCTGAATCGTGCCTCGCTAGCTCGTTGAGACAGCTGCAGATGAACCACTGTGTACCGAATGACGTCCAGTGTCCGTCAACAGACTGGGTCAATCTGCGAGTGTGTTGGTGTCGGATGGATTAATTCATGCAGACGGACAAATCGAACCGTTTTAACGGAACTCGAGTAATGAATTAGGTGGGACCCGGTACTAGCCTAGACTCGATAGAAACAGAAGATTGGGTGCTGTGAATACGGCTAGTTTATTCCGTGAATAGCAATAGATGTAGTCGTCGGTTAGACGATGTGTAGTCGAGTTGTGCCAACCACATCATGCATGTCCAGTGGTGGAACTGCAAGAAACTACATGAAAGTTTTCGACTACAACCCTCCTGAGGAAGGCCACACGAGGTGGTTGAAACGTAGAAGATTACAACTTGCTCGTAACGTTGTGTTATTCTCAAATTGTTTATCAATACATGAAACTCTCTTGAAAGACGGTTGCTAGATCAACAGCTTCAAACTAATCAGGACACTCGTGGTTGCTTGCAGCCGTATCTGATCGATTGGTGGACTCAAAACTATAGCGTGCTGCAGTTTGTAATCGATTATCCGGGAGGCATGAATTACCATAGTGACACTGAAAAGAAAATTAACTGCACGCAAACAAAACACCTGAAGGATGGTTCAAGCAAGGTGAGAGGACATTCTGAACTGTCTCAGATGTGTAGCTTTCCTGGCAGTCTTCATCGCACAGATCCAATCTTCCTGTTCACTCCCTGTTCCGTTTTGTCCAGCATAACATTTGAAAAGGTGCGCTTGAGTAGTTCAACAAGCCTAGTACGCAGTATCCCACAACTACTGAACTGACCAGCACGGATTGCGTGAATGCCTGTCTTGGTAGGCTCATCTGCCGGAGGCATGTAGACTATGCTGAACAAGTTGAATAATCGGGCTGCTTTTCACACAGAACGCGCTCTGAGCTTTTAGACTGCAAAGTGCTGCTCCAGGACCGGGCCATTCTCATTCCGACGTTCTCCATTGCAGACATCACGTCTGAAGCTGTGCACAGTTTCATAGATTCGGACAGCACTATCCCACTAGCTACTCGTGAGATATCACGGAGAATAGGAAAACCACGGGATGATATCGGCAACATTACGGAAACAGGGGATGTTCAGTAATAATACTTCAACAACCTTGTTTTGCTTATCCATGGTTGTCATGGAATTACGATATTTCCCTAACGGATTGTGTCATTACGTTAGTTTTTGTCACTGATAATGAAATTGTTGCGTTCGTGCGCAAAAAACATCAATGAGTCTCTAACATACTGATCACAACCTCAACATTCTTCCGTTTGCAAGTTTATCGCACCATTTATGGACTCTGAAGTGACGTATTACTGCCGTGCTGTGAAATCAGTAAGCATCGCTTGGCCCCTCTCAGTTTTGTGACCTTGTTATGAAGGCGTTTCGTTCCACTTCCTGTTTCTACGTCATCAAGATCGGCATGAACAGCTTGTTCAGAAATGTTGGCCAGGCTGAAATGCATTGTTCTTCGTTGCTCTTTGTTTGGTTCTGAAAATCGATCTATCCAGGTGGCGAACGCCATTCATTTTGGGTCGACGCAGAACACTCATCACATAGGTTCTGGTTAGGTGATAACGAGCTACGATAACACGTTGATATATCTAAGTATTGATCGAACCGTGCGGAACGGGGTAAGAGGCGTAACATTCTCGATGCAAGTATCGTGTATGTTCTCAATTTGGTTATTCTGGGTCCGTACAGGCTATAAGTGTGGATGCTTCTGATGGCGGGTTGGAATCGATAATTTCATTTCACCGACGGCAAAGTGGACTTACCAGCCCTGGGTTGAATAGTCTGATCTTCTTCTCTCTACGTGTCTGTCTGCTTGTCTGTCTGTTTGACTTTTATCATGTTGAGTTATGTTGGCCCACACTTTCCTCGGTTCAGTTCAGTTTTATGAATTCAAACTTATGTTCATTATGATCTTTGTCACACCTTTCTCTCTCAACTCTTTGGTCGAGCTGCCGGCAGCTGCCATTGCCCGTATGTTAAATTTTGCCGCACCCAAACAACTTGTCTTCTTTCTCCCTCTAAGTTCAAACTAGTTGGCAAACCCCAAAACCCGCTTTCTCGCACACGAGAAATTCACCCCAGTTGGCGCTCGCGACTGAATTCATAGCCAGAATGATAGTATGCCAAACACCAAGGTTCCTTCGCCTGATTTTTATATCAGTCCCCACTCGCGCCCCCTACCGAACTTCACATGAGCTAGACACTCCTTAACGTTCGAATAGCAGGCAGCTGTTGCGCGTACTTTAGAGACCCTAGCCATCGATAACTGTAGTCTTCCCGAAACACGCCTCCAGGATTCCAGCTCAGTGCTATGTCTTTAATCTTCGTCAGCCGCTTCATCGTGTGGGTAAAATATGCGTTTGTCTGCAGACCCTGTGGCACAAGTAACTGGTCAAACCGGTGTTGGAATTTACCTAACAGCATACGCAGAGAAGGCCTCCCCTTATTGGGATCACGTCAACAGCCACTTCGGCGCTGTCAGACTCAGAGGTACGGTTACAGCATCCACAGACATCCATCACAAACCCTACCTGTTTGTTGTTGCGCCATGTGACCTCACAGACCACAGCATAAAAACAATCGAACAGGATTTTCATAACCACGTTACTAATCCCCTACACACTGCCCAGCGTACGGACAATGTTGTACTAAGTGGAGACCTGAACGTCCACGTAAACAGGCGATGCGCTAACCATCGTGACTCAGGTACTCGTCGAACAGACAACGGTGAACTTTTATGGTAGCTCTGTGTTGACAACAGTCTGCTTCTGGTAGGTACTAAATCTCGCTGTTTCAGGCTTTAATGCACCACCTGGCGACCTCCATCGTCAAGTTATTCGTGGTCGGAGATTGACCATATTGCCATCAGCTATCGGTGGCAAGGCTGGTTTCAAGACTGCAAGTCAATCTGGTGCACCTGCAGGAATTCCGGCCATGCACTGCTACGTGTCAAGTTTGCCTTGCATTTCGGTGTCAACCGCCAGTGGACGCAACCAAACTAGCAGGGACACAAGCACTCTACATATAACAAGGCGCGCTTGCCTTTACTGTAGGTCCTCACCCACCAGACGACACTGAAGCACATTGGTCACATATACGGTAGTCAATACGTAGTTGCGATACAGCCTCGTGTGGTACTATCACTCGTTCATCTGCCAACCGCTGCGTCTCTAGGCGATCACTACAACTTCAAGACGCCAGTCGCAATGATTGATTCCGCAGTGAGTCCAACTCTATCCGTAAGGCTACTCGCTTGGAGCTCCGGAGGTAGCTAGGAAAGGATCGCAGGGCCTGGTGGGAATAACGTCCTATCAAGACAGAACAAGCCGCAGACACCAGGAACTCTCATCCGAGCAACTGGCAGCTGGAAGCCAGGTGTGTGCAAGGTAATTTGCGATGTCAATGGTGAGCCCACTCGTAACCTGTAACGACGCTTGGGAGGCTGGGCTGGACAATTCCGACAGCAGTTCAACTGACCACCAGTTCCACTGACTACGCCTTCGGGTCCTGCCTGTGCACAGTGGTCTGTTGACGTTTCTCCGCCCTCGGATACAGTAGTCGCTTTCGAGATCACGTTTATGAAACGTCACAAGTCACCCGCCCCATACGAACTCCCTCGTGAGCATTTCGTAGGTGCAGGTCCAGTCTCAGTCCCAGAGGTGGCGGCTCTGATCGAGAAACTATGGGTAAATGAAGTCGTTGCAAATGGCTGGGGTTTGGCAAACTTCGTCCACCTTTTCAAAAATAGCTCACATACTTCGTGTGCGTCAAAGGTGCTCGTAGCCATTCAACTTCGTAGATTAGGCGTAACGTGTGAGCAGCACATCCGCAAGGAGCAAGCTGGGTTTCGCCGCGGCCTCAGCTACATTGAACACATCTTCACACTTCACCAAATGCTGGAACCCCACCACTTATGTGGTACGCCAATGGTTGTCTTCCTGGATGTCAAAGGGGCCTTCGATCCGGTTGACAGAGCTACGCTCTGGGACTGTTTGTCGATGAAGAGCGTGACTGAGGAACATGTGAACATCCTGAAAGCAATTCGTTATCAGACCTCGAGCAGGATTAGGGCTTGTGGCAACGTATCACCGACCTTTAATATCTCAAATGGATGCAACAAGAGTGTCCAGCCTCCCCCTTCCTACCGGACGTTGCAATAGACGAGATCTTAACGTACACCTTGACAGACTATGAATATGATGGTACAGATTCGCTCCCAGGGATTCGACATCGAGACATAATGTATGCAAACATCTCTCCAATCTGCAAGGCATCACAAGGAGTTCAGAACACTCCAGACATATTAGAGGCTTCACCTGGTCAGCGTGGTACGGCCTTTGCACCTACCAAGTGCGAATTGCACGGCAGGTGTACAATGCCACCGTTAGAACAATCCTATTGTACGGCTCCGAAACCTGATGAAGTCGCGCGCAGGATATTCGTACAATGTCCGTTTTCGACCATCGGTGTCTCCGATGCATTAGCAGTGTTTGGTGGGAGCACCATGTCAGTAACGACAAAGTTTGCAAACGTGGTTTCCGAACGGTTAGACTCTGCCCACCCTTGAACATATGGACCTCGTCTCACCGGCTCCGTTGACTTAGTCAAATTTTACGAATGCCAACTTTCTGTCCTTCACATAGTGCATTGTTTGCGGGTGGTACGCTGGGCTGTAAGCGGCAGTCGGGTGGTTGGCGTATGACTTGGGTTCGGGGTATGAGAGCATTCACTGTGAAGTTTGCTTCAGTAGGGTGCTTCCGGATTCCTCACTGAGGCGCGGAAGACAATGAACACCTTTGGTTGAGGACGCTGTCTGACATGGCAGAGAATAGAAGTTAATGATAATCGTGTTGTGGGTGGGTCTCTATATGAGCCTTACATATTAATGTGCTCTCATATGGTGTCACGCTTACCATTCCTTGCAGTTTTTCACATGTTAGATATATATCATGGTGTTCAGGGTGAGTTAGAATGTGTGCCGATCAGAAAGGGGAGAACGAACTTGAACGTATGTGAAAATGAACACAAGTATACTGGGACCAAGAACTTACATCCGCTAGACACGTCTTGACCACCGGTCATGCTACCGATCCATCTTGTGCATCCAAAATCCTGTTGCGCCATTCCAACCCGCGATTCTTACGGTTCGCTGAGGCAGTTGCAATTAATTGACTCAAACCAGCTCTTTGTGTTCAGAAACAACTGTTCGTGAACCTGACCCTTCCCTGGACTTAATGACTTATCCTAACTCGCTTATTGATTTTCCACCCCTCAAATCGCTTGTTTTACAAAAAACCCACTCGTGTCATTGTAAGATTGGTACTGATGAGTCAATACGAAATGTTTGCATCTACCAATTTTCATGTTCTATCTGCTTTGTTCAAACTGCTCGAGGGAACCAACTGTTTCACATTTAACATGAGAAGAGTCGGGTTTCTTCCGAAGCTCCACGCTGTCCTTCAGATCCCGACCGATATATTGCTCTTTAACACTCTCTGAGTAGAACAGAAACAAGGAGAGGAAGAAAAGCAAGATTAGAAAGACCAAGGGTCAGCATCGCGATAAGCAAGCCGGGCTAGTTGTCACGTTGCTTAGAGTGAATAACATAGAAAGAAACGGTTGTTCATCAGGGTGAGCATCTTGGTATTCACGGTTTAAACTTAGGCGCACACTGTCCCTCTCAATCGCTAGAAAGAACGAAGCTTAGGCCACCGACTCATGGAGAATAAAAGCCGATAAGAAAGATGACCAATCATCGGATTCGCAATCAAAGGAATTGAAGAAGTTACACTACAAGTCGCCCTGATAATGGCACACGACATTCGCAGTCAAGACGCACGATGAAAAGTTGTTGGATAGATAAAAACTGCTCGCTACATCTCAACACGCGCAATCACCTTTGTTTTGAAACGAAACTGGAAACCCGGCCCCACACGTGTGAACCGATCGTGGGCTGACCACTGCACTAATAGCCTTACACAAGGTAAGGCTAAGTCGTTGCGTTCGAACGTCTAACCACCGTCACCTTTGAGCAGTCATCAGAGCAACTCGTCGTTTCGACAGGATACATGTGGTCTTCACGTTAAACCCAACTGGTACTCTCCACATCAGAACTTCTCACTGACCCTGTTGAATGTTAATTAACATCGTGATCACGCGTAAGAAGTCAGAGATTAGGGTCCTCGCAACATGAACACTAGCCAATTGCACCTGGAATGTAAAAGCAACTGAGTATGATGGTATGCTATCATCTTGAATGACGTCAACGTCACTCAGATTATTTCACATTTGTTGTAAGCATTCTGTGACACAAATGGTTTGCAGTGGCTAAAAGCGTTGCTGTGATTTCAGCGAGCAGAATACCATTTGGAGAATCAGGGTTGTGCGCCCCGTGTTTTGCTCCAGGCGGCTGACACACCAAGGGAAACCTACTAGCATCAACGGAGAAATCGGTGCGACACCCAATTCGAAATGCGAATCATGTGGGCAAACATGATCAAGCCATGAATCGGGGATATGCAATGTTTCATTGTTAACGGGCCCGTGATGATGCGTGCTCACTATATTTTGCGGCAGACGCTATGGGAGCAACGTAACACATACACATACACACACACGGTTGGCGGCATCCGTTACTGATTAGCGTGTCACAGTGACCGAAGTCATTGGACGCCTGCGCTTATCCGTCACTGCATTTGGCTTGAGCTGCACCATTTGCAGTTACACCAACCCACCACATATCCAATGTAAACCCGAAGGAATAAGACCGGGATATGTGCCAGTGGGGCCTTTCTGTCCAGCCGGCCATTGCTGGTTAGCCACTTGATTGGCTGATGAGGAAAGGAAACCCTTATCTCTCGGAAACTAAGCAGGGAGAGGCTGCAATGACGAGATCTAAACTAAGAAGAGAGATTCATGAAGCGTAATACAAGAAGCGTTGCAGTATAGGAGTGCAGGTTAGTGCATCCCAGAGGATATAACAATGAAAAACGAAGTACACAGTGAACTAGGAAAAGCCAGATAGAATATTCATCATACAGTACATCGACAAAACTGTGGAAATGAATCGGTAGGAGATTGCAGACAGGGGTTTCTGAAAAGCGCAGCGGATTAGTTGTCAATGACCAGGCTGTTCGCCGATGCAATCATTAACAGCAGCAGAATGAGTATACTGATATGACCTACCTGATCGGAGCCTAACGTACTCGTCATCTCTTCGCCGACAGTGTACTGTGAGTACGTTGGTAGCCTACTAACCCCAAACGGCCAGCGCATTTGCAGCCGCACTCATCGCAACGCCATATAGTCACGTCACCGCGACCTGTGGCACCGTTGGTTCTCTTGCGGCCGCGCAACAATTGTTCGTTGAACGCTCGGACGCCTGTCCGGACTGCATTCCTCCAGGCCGTCCGGTTCAACGCCAACCCTTCCCAGCATCTAAAATCAATGTTACAACGTGAAAGACTTACCTGCACAACATCCTGGTACCTCCGCTTTTGACCGCCAGGAGTTCGCCTACCTTTTCTCACCTGTCCGTACAAGAGCTGCTTCGGGATGCGGTCATCGCCCATCCGACAGACGTGACCGAGCCAACGGAGCTGGTTCAGCATCAACATGGCTTCCATCCCGTCCATGTCCGTTCGCCGCAGCACCTCAGTGTTCGGAATCTTGTCCGGCCATCGGATGCCCAAGATGTGCCTCAGACACTGCACATGGAAGTGGCTCAGATAGCTCACGTTCCGCGGGTACAGTGTCCACGTCTCACTGCCGTACAGCAGGATAGACAGCACCATTAAGCGGTAGACACACAGCTTGGTGGCCATTTTCAGGCTATGATTCTTCCAGACACGCCTTCCAAAACGTCCGAAAGCATCACTAGCCTTCGCCACAAGCGCTCTCAGCTCTCGGTCCACGGAAAAATCTATCGATAAATTGCTACCTAAATAACAGAAATCCCTGTAGCTGCCCAAAATATCTCCATCGATGCGGATTTGGGGTGGATGAACACAAGCAGCACCTCCACCAGGAGAAGGATGAAAGGACGAAAACGTCTTACCTGTGTTGATGTCCAATCCGAACTTTGATGCTGCCAACGCAAAGGCTGTAGCCAGTCATTGCAGTTCCTCCTCACTGTGTGCCAGCAGTGCGCTGTCATCTGCGAACAGAAACATGCGCATCGTTGACGTGTGTGACCGGGATGGGGCGCCAAACGTCGGATATTTAACAGGCGCCCGTCCGTCCGGTACTCCACCTCAACACGATCCTCTCCACAGTCCTGAAAAGCAACTGTTATCATGGCAGTCAAATATAAGCTAAATAGGGCTGGGGCTAAAACACAACCCTGCTTCACGCCAGTGACGATGTCGAAATCATCAGAGGTCGATTCGCACGATTTCACCTTCGTCTTCATGCCACATGCAACAATCTAACCATATGGACGAACTTACCTGGACATCCAAACTTACCAAGCACCGTCCACAACGCCTTGCGGCTCACGGAGTCCAACGCCTTCGTGAAGTCCACGAACAAGGCGTACAGAGGCTGGTTCCGTTCCCGACACTTCTGCTGAAGCTGTCGAGCAGCAAACACCAGGTCGATCGTACTCCGACTCGACCGGAATCCACACTGCTCTTCGGGAACATTGACCTCCAGAACGTTTGCATTCAAGCGATTCAGGAGGATTCTGGCAAGCACCTTACATGTACGGCTCAGAAGGCTGATGCCCCGGTAGCTGTCGGCACACTGCTTGCTACCTATGCCTTTGCGGCATCACCTCGTGCTTCCAGATGGAGCGAACCAGCTGAAGCAAGGCGCATTCCAACGCCAGTCTGTCATTCTTGAGGATCTCACCTGGCAGTCTGTCCTCGCCTGCAGCCTTCCCGTTGAGCAGTTCACCGATCGCCTTCTGCAATTCCAGCATGTCTGGTACGAGGGCAAGTGAAGATTTGATTTCCTATTGCGCAGACTGTTAACAGTCGCCCAGTCAATTGTAGCAGGGCGGTTTAGCAGGCTGTCACAGTGTTTGTGCCATACCTTCATGATGTCCTCCGGCTGGGTGCAAGAATAGTCCGTGTTCACGTCTATCAGTGCTTTAGTAGACTGGATCGATGTACCGAAGATAGCCTTAAGCGAATCGTAGAACTCCTTGTGTTGCTGACGATCTGCGAAGCCCTGCATGCGCTCGCCCTGCTTCCTTCACCAGTTGTCCTTAATTCCGCGAACACGCTCGGCCAGTTGACGGCGGATACTCCGGAACGCAGCCTTCTTCGCTCCATTGCCCGGGTCCATTGTAGATGTGGCGAAAGCGGCATTCTTCTCTTGTACCAACCTGGAAATTACCATGTTGTTGTCATCGAACCAGTCTGCGCGTTTCGTCCGTTCCACACCGATCATCTCGGTGGCTGCTACCCTAATCTGTTTCTTGAGTTGTTGCCACATACACTTAGGGGGAGTGGATACAGGAGTATTTTGCAGGCAAGCGACGACTGCACGTTGGAGGGCAGTCTTCGTCTCCCAGTTCTTCAGCCGTCTGAAATCCAGCTTCTGCAACACAGATCGTAGGGTGGTCAGGACAAAATTGTTTATCCATGTACGTGAGCCTGTTTATTGTAGATCCTCCGGACACACACACACAGTGGATGGGGAGACGAGTGAGACGAACGACCATTACGGTCACCAACCTTTTGTCGCTCGGATGACCGGATGATTGTGAATCCACTTTTGTGTGACCACGTAGCTGCCACCGGTTTTAGGATCGATTGCAGCCTGAATCCGATCATCCTCATCCGCGGGGTTTTCAGTGCCTGCGGAAGCAACACAAGACAAGCGTTATTAGATCTGGCATGCACCATTATGAGTTGTTTTATTCTGGTAATGTAATACAAACATATTCTGAGGGTGGATAGGAGTTACTAATACTCTCGGAGTACGATAAAAAACGACGCATTTTAATGACAAACGGAGAGCTGTTCCATTGAAGACCACACAGTCAAATAGTTTGAAACGACAGAGTTGCTGACAAAAGTCCAGTTCTGACTTAGATGCCGAGGTCGGCAATTAGAAAGCGGTAATCGCTTGTATGAAGATCAGCCAGTTATACAATATGAGGTTGTTCAACGGTGACGTGGCGAATAACAATGAAACGCCACTAACAAGCAGTAGACACTTCAGGCTTCGTCTGGCTCTTGCCCATAACGTTTTTGTGACGCATCCGGGGAGGGGAGGGCCTGTTTGAAAACCTTAAAGAAAATGGATGCTAATCAGGCTCAGTGGTCACTGCATTGAGATTTTCGTGGATGGCGGAAAACAACGCGGGAAGCGAACGCCGCGAAGAGACTATCCCGTAGATGCCGTCATTCTCTCAACTGTAGCTCAGTTGTTTGTGTGCAAGAAATAAATAAACCGATATGGATTATTCGAGATTATGGATAGGGGTTTGACAACTGAATTCAACTCCATTCCCGTTTTATTCGGGAAATACTATTCTTAACACTTCACACGGCCGTAGTATGAGTGGATATACATGCGAGTCATCAGGTTTGGCATTAGAAATGAAGATGATTCGCAGCAATGTCTCTCAAAAGTTGCAGGTTACTTTGCAAATTATTTGAAGTTAGAAACAATTCAAACCGACTAATCCGTGAAATTCACTTGTTCTGGATTCGCCGAACACATGAACGTTATCGCAGTTTTATGGTCATTTTAAAAGAAAAATATTGAACAGTTCACCAATAAATGCAGTCCGAGAAAGCAACAGAAACCGGTGAACAAAATGACAATTGATTCGGTACGTTCCAATAGAGGGTAGCAAAAGTACACCCTAGCCGTTCAAGATCGAAATGTGGGCGAAAGTGCCAAACTAACACAACAGGCGGTGAAACAGCGAAATGATTTTACACTGCAAAGATACAAAGTACGATGGAGCTACGTATACTGAAACTTCGAGATGACTGTAGGGGTGAATTGCTAGGATGAAAGAGGCGTCAAAGTGAACAGATAAAACACAGAAAAACGTCGAACTCATGCACTTAGTGTGTGAATAGGAGTAATCATATTGTTCCGAATGTTGCGTTCCTAGCTCCAATTGCGTGTGACTGTCAGTGGTAGATGTTAAGACGAACATATTCTACGATCGCGAGTTATGTGCACAAAAGCAATGCGTTTCAGCTCAGGCGAGTCGCAGATAAAAACCTTCCCCGTTTCGGGGTTGTGACCAAAGCACCATCCAAGACTGATGACAAACGATGGAACCCGTTCACCTCTAACAGTGGTCGCCTAAACAATTTTGGATCAGAGAGAACAGTTGAGGTGGTCTCGCATAGGAGATGGGTTCTTACCCTACTGACTGAGCTTACTAAGCTTGAGGGACCAAGCAGAAGTGTGTTTTGTGTCCAAAAGTTGTAGAGGCTCTGTGGAAATGTCCGAAGGCGGTTGTTCACAACTCTTACTCCTCACACCGTTTCTGAGCACAGAAAAACGTGACAGGCAGACCAGCGTACACACACGTGTAACGTGTACGAATACACACAGATTGAGTGAACCTGAAAACACTGCTTCAGTTTCGTTTCAACACTGTTCCTTATTTCAAAAACCACTTCCTCAGCACGACTACACTGATCTAGACTGAGGACCGACGGTTCGTGAAAACAGGTTTCATTTTAGAGTACACCAACACTGAACTGTCTCACCGCGGGTGTTCCGGGCAAAACTGAACACCCGTTAACGATCCAGTTGTTTAATTTAACACTTTCAGTTTTCTAGTTCAGCACTATTACAGAAGACAATTTAGTAAACGAACTACCTCAACGAAAGCCTGTCGCGTTTTTCTCATTTATCAGTGTACTGTCGGCCATCCTGAGTAGACGGTTTTTCCGTTATCAAATTCCCCTCCGGAGAAGCACACTGTAGAGTTCTCCTCATATTCAGCTATTCTTAATTCCCTACAGTCAGTTCGCGGCTATGTACCACAAAGTTCTGAAGCCCAAGATATAAGGATGGGCTTTCCAATAGGTTGCTTCTTTGCCACACTTTCACAACCATCACTTACAAAAGAGGCCTGGTACCAACCCTGTTTTATAGAGCCCGGGAGATATGCACTGATGATTGTTTACAAGGAGAAGAGGCGAAATTAAGAAAGGTACTGCTTGCAAACAGATACCCGGAGAAGTTCATCGATGTTCACAGCCAGAAGAGACTGACAAAGTCTGTCGTGAGTACGGTTCCCAAGAAGCAGGTCTTTTTGAAACCTACCCTTCAAAGGCGATCACATCAATGTATGTCAGTTTATAGAAGAAGAATGGAAATCAATGTGAACTCACGTAATCATGTGTTGCGCTTCGTCACTTTCCTGCGTTTAGCTACTAGTGAGATATTGGCACAAATGTCTGTAAACTGGAAAAACTTCAACGTTCCCTTATTCTTGATGGACGTGTACTCGTGTAGTCTTCTTCAGTGATTCACACTAACAAGCAAATGGGTGTGACATTATCACCATGGCAACAGATAGATCAGCTGCGCTCGCCGTATCGTAAGTACAAAATCAACTGTAGGTAGACGAATGATTAATCTGAATCTTCTAGGTTAAGCTAGCAAATCAAAATATACGTTTTCATTTCTAAAAGAAATGATTTGGATTCGAGGAGCACCATAATCATTTCACTATGAAATTCACCACAACTACTGTCAAAACCCTTTAGTGATCTCAGTGAAGTACTTTCCAACCGCTTATCTTTTCACTGTGCTGGAAGCCACAACTCATACCCAAGCCCACAATTTCTCCGAACGTATTATATTCCACAATGACCGTTTTCAAGCCGAGGATATCATATTTGGAGTCATTCCTAACCCATTTTTTAAAAGATAAGCTGCCCAACAGATTTACACGTCCGGAACTGACTTGAGACGCGCAAGGCAAGCGCAAGCCGTTGGTTCATTCGTGCAGAACTTAATCAACATGTATGGCTTAGTTGACCTTACAAACTGATAACACCATCTGATTGGGACTGAGAACAGTCCAAGCGGTTAGACTGTATGTGTGCAATTCAACGCCAAGCTCGAGATCGGTGGAGATGCTTCGTCTGCCGAGTAGTCCTCTACTGAAAACGATGCAACTAAAGTATTGCCAATGACTAACTAAACAAGTAATTCATAGTGAAATACAATGACAGATTTCAAACTAAAAACACTACAAACTAGGTGGGGGATAATTGAGATTTCGAGAAAATGACCGCATTAAACGATTTGAACAGGTTTGTTTTCGGGCGGATTTCAATGGAGGTGAAAACAGGAGCATTTTCCCTAACAAATGTGATACCGAATTAAACGGTATTGACCAGGTTGTTATTGTATACTTTAGACATGATTAGATCAGATACCGTGCATGACAATCCCACATTCAATCTAGGTTACAATGGTAGTTAACATATAAACCAATTTTATGATGTTAAACATATTAGCAGTTACAATGATGACATTAACATTAAAATAGCTAAATGGTTAACTTTTGTACTACCACACTAAGTTGGCAATATTACTGGCAGGATAACATTTGCTTATCTGTTAATCATAAGTTTAAATCGATTCTCTGAAGGTGAGTTATCACATACCTGAAGCATAACGAGTACGGATAGATCCTACAGGCAGTCAGTGTGAGGAAGTTATATGGACTGACACTACGATCATCGGGGGTTCTGTCTGTTAGATAAACCGTCATTGGAATACAATTCTTTGGCAATTCTCTACTGACAACTGCTTAAGTGGTAGTCCTGTTTTCTACAGTAATAATTTTATATGTACGCATTGCATTAACCATAAGTTACAAGACCAGTGATATCAATATATAAAAAAGAGTTTGAGATGCGTCGATGGCGTTAGCAACCAAAATCGTCTTGTTGGGCTGCTCAAGTTTTGCCAATTTTGTATGATTGTTAAAGACTTTTAAATAACCTCCATTTCATCGCTTCTTCGTTATGTCTCACTCCGACAATCCTTTTGGAGAGTTCTCTAGTTTTTGTGACTCCGAATTCTTTTTGACGAAACCATTCTAGGCTTTTTGGTTTAAGGCAACCAAATCATCGTCACGTAATTCATCTCATGGTTCTCACCACGGTTTTCCTTATAATCGTACCTAGCAGCAGAATTGTATTATGCACACACCGGAATGTTCCCTATAAGGTCACTGGCCTACAACCATAATTGTCGAGACCATTCGGAGAAATGTGTGTCTATGATCAATGCCAACAGACTCAGCTAGGCGCACTGGTTCCTCTGACGTGCAGAGAGTGTATAGAACATCTATGGGGGGGAACTGCATAAGGATTTCATAGGCGCAGAGGACGTGCGTATGCTATATAATTCAAGACAGATCCAGTGAGAAAGAATTGTGGACTACTGAACACTGTAGGGTTAACATGGTGAAAAAGTGGCCACCAAGGAACTGGTAAATCTGGCCCCCAACCCGGACGTCAATGCACCACCCACGACCCATTTGTGATGGTGTACTTACACCACATGTCATCTTCATTTGTCCAACCCACACAACGCTGTTCAGTTGGCCAGGTTGGTTATGCCTTATACCAGTCAGCGTTACCCTTCATCACTGCATCTCATTACGTACGCGTGAAAGGTGCAAAAGATGTTGGCTCGATAAATGACTTTTTTAGAGAGTTTGTGGTAATTTCAGTTAATAAACCATTTTTAGTTATGACACAATATTAACAACGAGTTCTCGTCTACGTCCTCACAAACTGAAGTCCACGTATTAGCTAGATCACATTGACCTCGATTGGATTTCGTGGGATTAGACTGTTCTTGTAGGAGAGACCACTTTTACTGATAAAGGGGACGGAAGATGTTTCAAACTGAGGAGAAGTACCTACGATTTATGAACCAAAAGCGCAGAACGTCAGAGACCGAACCAGTCGCGCGAGTCTCGCTGAAAGCCTTGTGAACCAGAAACAGACCAACAGTACAATACACGTTACTCACAACAACTCACTGTTTAATAGGATAACTGGTTTTGTAGAAACGCAAGCGTGCAACAGTAGTGACGACTTTTTTCTCAAGAATATGTAACCATAATCGCTAGTTTAAGTAAAGGTTGATAGTTTGTTTAGCTGGATTAAGTTGCTGTCCTCCATAAATCACATAAATCTCGGTTTTCGAATATCATGCAAACGTAGATGTCCTCCAGCTTGTGATTCTTTGACATGGACGAATAGTCAGAATTTCTGGTTTTTAATTTGTCAACCATTGTCGCCACTGTCATCTTGTGGCCACTCTCAACTTGTGTCCACCAAGATTTGTGAGATTGGACGAGGCGTTATTAGATTGTTTCCTTTAAACGGACAGCACCATTTTGCCAGTAGATGGAAAAGACTGGGACTTCAAACTCGTCAGAGACATTCATTAGAGACGGAGTCTTTTAGGGCCGGTATACTAATTTATAATGTGATTTGTAAGACAGGTTGTTAGTGTGAAGGATTCATCCAAAGATACTCTCCTTGTAAGAGAACAGATAAAGTATTGTTACTGTGATCAAGTCGTTTATCATTCCAGTTTGGAAAATTTGCTGTATGACTCAAGCTAGGGTATATCAAGATCTTCTCTAACATAGTTGAGTGTCAGATGAACATTGGTGATAGCAGTGACGTGTTGCTACTAATAGAAGCAAGCCAGTCTTCCGTGGTTTAATCGTACATATCAGTTGCATGCGCATGACTGGCAGGCATCCTCTTTCAATATGGTTCACATAGCCACGTGCTTTCCAGTCTCACCACCAGAGTTGTTACCCCCGGGTGACCCACCACCGCAGACAGCAGTCTACATAACGATAGCAGTAATATAGCCAGACAGCTATTATCCGTGCGCTGGCGCCTGCTTCAACCCTGCGTGTTGTCAAGTTAACAAGTGAGGACTTGTTACAAATCTCCATTGTGAGCAATATACGGCATATTTTCCGGATCAAGATGAGTCTGTATTTGAGGATGCACTAGAACATCATAATTCCCTTCTCACATGCATTCGATATGTTTGTATTCCAGTCGACTGTACGCACTATTCTATTTTGTCACAAGTGTGTCGATTAGCGAACTTGTTTGTTATACTGAACTACCTTGAACGCCTATCTACTAGCCTTGTCTCCTGAGAACTGTATGATTCCCATATCGTCTTCCTCCTGTTGTAGTCGGCTGAGAGGCTTATATGACATGTATCCTTCTCGCATTGACGACACTTTTTCATGGCTGACGTACGCGTGCACCTGAAAAGCGCAACTTCATGGTCCCAGTAAGATCCTTAGTGCTGCGTATATACGGCCAAACGAAGGACAACATCCATCTCATTTGCAAAATAGATGAGTGTCACATCCGCATGTTTAATGTCGCTTATGTTTCTCTTACGTACCATGCGATTAAATTTTGGATCACACCAGGTCTTCAGTTGCAACTTACTGCCACGGCAGGATTAATCTCCATCATTTATTACTCTAATGTTCGTGGGTTTTCCGAGAGAGGTTGAATGTGTTTTGTTCTGTGCATCCGCGAGTGCATGTTCCAGCAGATGAAATCTTGCAATGTTAGAATGTGATTCGATAGTGTGGCTCACTTGTTTTGGGATTTGTTCAGTGGACTATACAACGTCAGAACGCCATATCACTTCTAGTCGACGGGCGCAGTTGTGTTCCATACTTACAATACCCAGAAGGTAGAAGTGGAGACCGCACAACCGACAGCTTTGTAATACACCGTCAGCTCGCTGTGGTCTGTCCTAAAACCAAAGGTGAGAGCAAAACTTATGTACCTGAAGTCGTCACGTATCGTCACGTGACGACGACAAAACTGCAGTCGTAGGGAAGGCCACGTAAACCGCGTACAGAAAAGGGTTTCGTGGTTGTCACGCCGTGTAATGCCGTATGTTGGATGGTTCACGGTTGAACCATCAACGCCATTGCAACGCTCATAGTGCGCACACAGTTGTTCATCAAATTTCTAGAGGACGGGGATAGTGGTCAGTGCATGAGATTAACGTGTAACCTGGTTTCTTTTCATTGGTCAAGTATTGGCGTTGACAAACCTGATATCCAATTCGCTTGGAATGTTGTAAGCTAACCGGACTTATAAGAATGTTTGTGAAGAGAATGTATGTATTGTGGATCTATAAAACAAGTGTTTATACCCTAGATACGAGGGATGGGGAGTTCAGATCCAGTCGACCGGAAGTTTTACTCGAGCCAGATGGGTGGAATTTGAGGCAAGCTTAATTAAATTTCGCACAAGTTCGTCGATTAGCGAACTTGTAATGAATGATCTACCTGTTTGTTATACTGAACTACCTTGAACGCCTATCTACTAGCCTTGTCTCCTGAGAACTGTATAATTCCACATATCGTCTTTCTCTTGTTGTAGTCGACTGAGAGGCTCATAATACATGTATACAACTTGCATTGACCTTGCCCACACTAGACCTCCCGTGGACCACTGCGTGACGCACCTCTCATTACTTACGACTGACTTTTCTGATGTTCAGCGCATCCACAAGCGCTCGTGAGCAGTGTTCACTTTCGCCTATCTCTTCGCCGGCGAGAGTTTTTTGTATTCTTCTAACGCTATCGGTTGATTTCCTTATTGAATTCTGGTCGAAGTTGAAATCCCTGCAGTGGTAGTGTATGAGAAGCACTAGCTAGGGCGAGGCTGGAACCCTGCGGATATTTTCGGATGGTTGCTTAAAATGTCCACTGAAATGCAAAATCTGGGATCATTCGTGGATTATTTTCAAGTTAGACACAGGAATGAAACATGTTGCATTCGTACTGTTACTGTCGATAACTTACATCTAGTCGAGGCCCAACCTTTCCACTACTCGCTTTCCTTCATTTTATCCAATATACCGAACTACTTATTAGTAGTGAAAATTATATGTTCACCAGTGGTTTTGGTAGGGTAGTCGATATGTTTAGACAGATTTGGACCACAATACAAGTTACGGCAGTACTCCTTGTGCCATATCTTTGATTGTTTGTGTTAAATAAGGCAGTTCTCAATGTGCCACTGGAATATCGGAAGAGAACTGCCTTCAGAATTCGGGACTCTTTACCATCTACAAAATTCCTTAAAAAACTACTTGTGTCAAGGAAAAATAACCATCGCATGAGTAGCTCGTAAAAGCCACAAAATCCAATGGACGTTTGCATTTGCAGATGACACTCTGTCATGCGGGTGTGCGAACCACACCGTCGGTGGGTGACCTCGAACGCACACTTGATGAACACTTTCGGCGCAACAAGTCGAATATTCGGATATTCTGATCACCAGGATGACTGCGGTGGGGTGAAGATGATTCATACTTTTCTCGTGAACACGACTGATACCCTTCGTTTCTTCGCTATAAAATTGTTCTACTATTCGAACTTCTTCTAATGGCTGATACATACGATTCAATAACATAGAGTCATTTTTGTCGTACTCTACTGCATCTCGTGATTCTCATGCTTTCGTCCGTTTTCCTATTCAGTTCATTCCCAGTCGCCATAATATTTTACTACTAATGCTCTTCATCTGTTGGTCGTATTGTTTTGCAGTACGACTGTTGGGCGGCAGACCGACATTCTCCCATGGTTTTCTTCTGCGCAGTTTCCCATTGCTGACTGTGTGAAAGTGGAATCATCTAGCAGCTTGTTTCGTTTGTCCAAACCTTCTTGCTGTGATTCAGAGGTATACAGACATCCTCACATTCCTCTAAACCGTGAAGTTCTTATATATTCTAAGAATCCTGTTTAGTGGATTCATCGTGAAACGGTCAAATATGTGGGTGATCGAATCCATAAGTGAAACCTTCGAATTCTCGTAGGGTTTCGCAACTCAACTGATAAACTTCTTGTCGTCTCTTAGCAGGCTGGTTCGAATTTAGCCAAAGCCTAAGTATTTCATCATTGGGTCTCCTCTGTATTATGACACATTTGGATTTCAGCTAGGATAAAGACAACGAGAACAAAAACGTGCATTCACACTGGAAGCGCTCTATCAGCAAAGTTACAAAGCTCGATGTTTCAGATCCATACACCCCTCACTAGTGGTACTACTCTGATCGTGATGGTGTTCAGGCTTGTTTTGTGATACGCACTACTGGGACTGATGAGACCATTCTCTTTGTAATGAAATGTATGCTACAGTAGAACTTTTAGCTGTTCACGGTCAAACGTTAATCAGTTGCTCAAGTTTTGGTTGACTACCTGTTGTACGCTGCAAAATAGGTTTTGGATTATTACACATGTTATGGACCGAATACCTTTGGATGGTCATGAAAGTCACTCAGAGTGTTTGGGTGATGAACTAAACCGTGAAGGACAGGCTGTTGTAGGTGAATAGTTGTGAATGACACCTACATTGTTTGGTTGTACTTGAGAACAGATCCCTTCGTTTGCGCTGAAACAATAAATGGAACTTATACCAAGTGTAATACAGCTTTAGTCTCATCTGGTAAATTGCAGAATGGAAAATTTGGTGCGCAAATCTTGAAAACCAAAGGCGATTATTTTTCCGAGATGAAGTTCTATCGGTATCTTTCAAGTTCGGTCTCAGGGGCTGTTAACTCCGGAAGGTACATAGAATCTACTCTGAATGTTAGGCTGGCTACTATGACATTTTCTTCGGCAATATGGTTTGTCCAAACTAAGTGGCATAATTTGTTCCCGTTTAACCTAACTACTGATTAACACGGCGAAATTATCTGCACTTCAGTGTGACCTACTGGGTGTTTGATGGTTTGCCGGATCAGCTGATTACTGACGAGAATGGAATGTACTAAATTCCGAAAAATTCCTTCTTTCACGTGACTACCTGCATTTTGAGGAGATAATGCTGGAACGCAAAAAGGGAGTGATGTACATTAGCTGAGATATCAAGTTATGGTCCAGGCCAAGGTTGAATTCGGAAACAGAGCTAACTGAAGTGTACACCCTGTGTTGACACGTTTTTGCTTTGGCCGAAAAGAACACAGTTGTCTCGAATGTCTCGATATAGGAAGGTATTACCAGCATGATCAGTGTGAGAGGAAAGTCAGCTTCGATGATGATAGTCCTTCGCTGGTCGTGCAGTAGCATTTTCTGCGTTTCGTATGAGCGAATCCATCGTCCCGGCTATTTCATCTGGAGGCTGGAACACTTCCATTTTTCCGCACTCGCAGCTGTCCGTAGTTCCTCAACGGAACAACTCATTTCATTAGTTCAGTATCAGGAAAGCACAGATACTCTAATAATAGGTGCATTATTGGATCGGTCAAAATGTTAACGTCTTCCGAGTTTGCAAATCGGTCACCGCTAACGGTCGATTGAATAGAACAGAACGATTATATTCACTTTCCGTTCGGAATGTACGCGCAAGCTGAACACTATTCACATAAGGTTGTGGATGGGCGTTCGGATTTGATCATTCGGTCCTGCCTACTGTGAGTTTACTGGCGCTCTGGTTAACACACTAGTCTCACAAGCATGAGGGTCAGAGTGCAAGCTCCGATCCGGACAAGCATTACTGATGAACTCTGATAAGGGCAAAACTCGAGTTTAGTGCTTCGTTTCAAAGTGGTCTGACCTAAACGTTTGTCTGAATGCGAAGGTTGCGAACAAATGTAGGTTGTGGTCGATTTGAAATAACCTACTTCCCTGAACTTCCACTACTGATACTGCGAATGATGATTATGCTCGAACACTGTTGTGTGCGTACATCATATGGTTGATAACATCCGGTATTCGTCTTTCTTTCTGGCCTCTTGCAGTACCCCATGATGGACCGTTATCATGGCACCTAGAAGCGAAATCTGGTTCCTTTCAAACGTTCCGTGAATTATGATTCCCCCAAGAATATTAAATCCTGTTGAATCGCTGGCGATACAAGTTCGATAAACCCCGTTCGACTACCAGCCGAGTCAAGTTAACTCCCACGAGCTCTCATTAATCCAAGTTTGTATGCTGTTTTACGCTCACCTTTAGGAACGCTACATCTGACCGCATACGATCACGTAATGGACTATCAGTTCTCCTACTCACTAATAATATAATTTTAATACTAATCGAAGGCCAGTTGTCACATGAAGTCTAAAGTGGAATATACACAAATGAACCCGAATTCTTCAGACATGTTCTTAGCTATCACATATCAGAAGAACCTGTACACTTCAGCTAACAGTGGTTGAAATGAGGACCGGATGTTAGTTGATGAAACAGTTCGGCCAAGGTCTTATTGTCCGATTTTGTAGAACACCTGATGTTGGTCTAGCGGATACCGTACTTATTTGAGGTTATCCAAACAAAGTTAGATTTGTTTCGAATTGCACGACACACTGAGAATGTTGAATCAATATAGTCTTAGTAAAACTCTCCGTTCCAACTAGCGATCAAATCTCCCAACTCCAATACAATTCTTGTAGAACAAACTGAATGAGAAAGGTCCACTTATGAAGTTCTGCAACGATCACTGACGCAAAATGAGTCTGGTACGAGTTTTCTTCCGTCCACTGCATACAAATATGAGTAAAACTTCATAGATCACGTCTTGTGTTTAAAATACCACCCAGACATTACTTCATTCTGGTTTATTGTGCAGGTTTTTGATAGCAAGAATGGTATCAGTGTCTCGATACCAGTTAATTCGGAATACCCGTATGCATGATTAAGTAGTCATATCGGTTATCATTGAACACCCTTGTGAACCCATGTCCATCTCTTTTATAGTTTGCATGACTTGTGCGTGCAAAGTGTATCTAGTTGCACTCCAACCCATCAAACGCTGTTCGACAGTCGTTCGCACTGAAACTAACACAGCTTGAGTGTAGCCATGCAAGTGCAACAATACAATTGCTGTTGATCTCACTGTTTATAAGTCCCACAAATATTACGTGCGTTAAGCCTGCCACTTTCCACATTCTGAAATTGGGCATATAAAAATCGTCCAACGTTATGGGTGAATCACTAAGAATTTAACGGAAACCTTTGTCGTTCGTTACTTTCCATTCCATTATTGAAAGAATTTGTCGTGTACCATTAAAGTGCCTTTAATAGTTCATCCAGATAAGTCGTGTAAAATGAACCAATTTCCAATTTAATGCATAGCCAAACCTAACTCCTCTGATTAACACCAGTAGGACACCATCAAATTGGACGCAGAGCTAAACGTTTGACTGCACATTTGCTGCTAGTCTGGTACGGTTTATTGTGGTCATACGTTTATGCAATATTTATTCTGCTCTGTTTGGGTTTCCCCTCTGCTCATTTTCCTACATGTAGGAACGTAACGACCAACTAGTTTTTCTGGACGTACTCATCCAGCGAAGTACTAGTGGATCGGTTCAACTTCAATCACGTGGGAAAGAGACTTGGACTGGGCAGTATATTCATTTCAGTAGCTTTCTCCCTCTAAGGCAGATGATAAATATCATAAACTGGTTGACTAACACAGCCATGAGAATATGTACGTTTGATACGGTCTCCGATGAATTAACGTTTTTACGCACACTGTGCTTACAAAATGGCTATCCAGTACATTTTGCTGACAGAACTATGCAACTTCGCGAGAAACGGGATAAGATGACACTAGCGGAAAAGAAGAGAGTATTTACTTCATCACCATTCAAAGAGAGTACCCTTGTCGAAACAACCACTGCTATCAACCTACGTGTCTGTTTCAACTCCATTTCAGCCCTATGTTTACGGTTAAAGGATAAAGCACGTTGTCTCCAAGTGTGTCTATGACGTGCTAACCTCACTTGGACTTGCTGATTGTTATTGTTCGTTCTCCCATGACAACTCTGTTGAACATAAGTGTGTAATTCGCCAGATGATGAAAAACTGAAAACAGGTTTTTCCGCTACCCCATTTTTCTGATGACTACGCTGGGGGCTTTTAACCAATCAGTTGATGAGTATTGCACAAAACCTCTCTAGCACGAAACTCCTCTTTAGTTCGTCAACACACCACCATGATTTTAGTTTGCTCACAAATGCAACAGCGGATTCTCTTTCCCAATCCCAATGAACGGTCCAATTTTCTCTGCCCAGACTACATATGCACCCGGATCCAGCTAGAACTTTCACGGAATATGATGTACTTAATTAACTGTTAGCTACTGGAACATCTTGTACTCACAAAGGCAACTATGCTGTGCACAAACATTATGTACTATCAACGTGTCTGTATAGTGAAGAAGACACACTCAATCATCCGTTAGTGCACACTATGTAATCAATACATTCAAACATGCAGTCATGTAAGGCACACAGTGTATTTGCCTAAAAACGACAGAGTAACGTACAGTGAACATAAAAAATGGCGTGTGTTGATTGCTCAGCAGCAGGTGTACGTGAAAACTTTATAAGGCAATTCGTACCGTCATGTGGAAACATGCGCTGCTTAGTTAATTTTTTGCATGTTGTAAAACACTGCTGACCGACAGCTTTCCGATAGCAGATTCTTTGTATGTACTATCTTCAATCGTGAGGTGTGAGACTCCCAAAGAAATCAACGCGAAGGTCTAAGGTGCGGAATTGGCACTGCAAGCCCTCTTGCAACTTGGCGATGAACGCTGTTAGCAAATACCAACAAAGATTATCTTCCGCCTCATAGTTGGTCAAACCTCTCCAAGTTCACCTATTGGGGTAACAACAATTGACGTGCAATCTCGATCAACTGATACCCTACCCTGCATAGCGACAACTCCAACCCATTTCCACGGTTAGTCAGCACAGTGACATCATTTACTCAACTATCACTTGCTCAGTTACCACGAGCGCTGTATTCGTGTCTCAGATGCTAATTTGAATTAACTTGAAAAAGAGTAGTGTTAACCGCCATAAAATTCCCTAGGTTCTGAGCACAGAAACACATGCAACTTGATTATAATTGACAAAAAACTTGGCGGAGTTAAAGGGCAGAACCACACAACAATCAATTAAACAATATCTCTCTGGTTTAAGTTAATCACAACAATTTAAGTGAACACTCTTTGGTCACTCGCGTACTCACCAGAACGGCTGCAATGTCAATACAAAGGGTTCGTGAACAGAAAGCTGGGCGGATTCGTTTAAGCTATGACACATCCGTAAATTACAAGGTGTGTCCACATACTTGCATGAATAACTGACGGTTCTGAACTCGACGACTAGTAAAAATGGATTTCATTTCACTGACTGTCGTGTTTACGCATGTGTGATCTTAACCTACACATGTTACGGCAAGCAGCAATTCGTTCCTAACTTACGGCGGCGTAGTAATTTTCAGTCCAATTTTTGGGATCAGAGTTATCATCAAGTTAAATCTGACAGGGATTCTTTTCCGGCCTCTGGGATTACCATCACGTATAGTCGTACTTCATCAGTTGGTAACATGGTGCTCTACTCAGGATATTCCGAATTTCAGTGATCAACTCTGAGAAATCTCGAAGGAGTTCAGCAGTTAACACAATTTTTATTGCTATCCCTAGCAAATAAGTCAACTTGCTGATCACGCACCTAGCATCAGCTGAATCGCCACTTCGCCATTCAACTTTATTAAAGATCCCTTAGTGAGGCGTGTGCAACCTGTTGAATTCGTACTGGTTGGGCGAGCTACTTTCGGTATAATCTGGCGCGGATATTAACAAAATATTTAAGACTTCATTCTACACTTGCATGGTAATGTTTTCAGTTTTACAACACAGGCTTCGTGTCGAAAGCAGTTTACTAGATCCAACACGTTATAGGTGTTATCAGGTAATGCAAATTACCAGGCTGTTCTCATATTACATGAACTACACCTAAACGTTAAAAGTGATATAGATGGGGGCAGAATCGGGTTTTCTTTACTCTAGAAATATTCCTCATAGCTGGAATCATTATACGCACGTTGAAACTTCCATTAAATCATAGTGACTGTCCTCTGCTTCACCACTCATTGTGGTGCACGCACTCTGTAAACTCGATAATTGCGCATCTTGTGGCAGAAAACATTTCAGAATGGACTGTATTGTAAATGTAGAAAGGTGAGTCACATTAATTTTATCCACAAGCAATTGGAATTCCGCTGGTTCAAACATATGGTACTTTTGCTGACGCTCAGTTGAATATTTTACCCGCATCTGTTGCTACTGAACATGTGCACTATTTCTGGTTGATGATAAGGGTGTGCCCCCGTTCACTGTTGACAGCGTAGCTCCCATCATTCCACTACAAAGGTTTAAGTTAGTTACGTCGGACCATGACTTCTCTGTACCTAACCCTGAGTATGGTGCCATTCATCACTTGGATAAGAGAGGATACTTGGACGACTGCCGGTTTCTGATGAGTTCCGACCCACCCGCCCACTGCGCGGAGTAAAAAAAAGAGAGATTGAACACCATGTTATCAATAAAAGAGTACCTTGGTGTATTTGTTGAGTTAGGAAAGACGCGGCTGTGAAAAATTTCTCATTCAGATGAGTACAAACCAGCGACAAAAATAGTATGTCTAGAGATGACAAACGTTTTCTCGGGTAATTTAAGAAGCCGTCTCTGGATTTTGAAATTTTCACACCAGGACTCTTTCGCTCACCCGCTCTATCGCGTCATATATTCTTTCATGCATATATGGCCAAATGACTGGTTTGCCGTTTAAATTCCAGAACTATCCCGGAATACTAGGGACAAGCACCTGTTTGGTGCGCACGTGGACCAAATGAACGATTCCCATGTGTACGTACTAAATCCCAGACGCGAAATAAAGATCAGATTAACTGAGGGACCACTCGTATATCGTACGAACGTTACAATAACTCTCGAACAACCCTAGACGGTACGGATACATAAAACGGAAGGTTTATGATCAGGCCGTCGAGCACGCGAGCAATCCAGAGGTGCGTACAGCGCTACTAGCACGTATAAGATGATAAGCATGCAAACAAACAAAATCGGTCACGTGCAGCAAGCAGATAGCAAGCAGAACGTTCCCACGATCCTGCGTACAATGTGAATTAAGATTTTAGGGCAACTTTTATTAGTTGTGGAGTAAACAGACCACGGTTATCGCCAGACCACCGTATAACTGCTCTGCAGAAGGGCACTGTATACGCGCTCATTTGACCTACGTAATGATCACCTGTGGTCAGCAACCCTTGGTCTGGCCCAGTTCATGCTACACTAGTCTGCGAATGACACTGCCGCTTCCGGATGCTGCTTGTGGGACAGTACAAATGCCAACAGTTTCTAACAATCTTCCACCTCCCTCCTCGAGTGTCTTGTGCAACGGCTCCCGAGCAGGTGGGGGAAACATTCACGAGTTGAGACCCTGGGTACAGAACGACGATTTTCGAGTTTTGAAGTTCTGTCTACCTTTGACGTTGACGAGCAGACGGTAACGAGAGAAGAAAGAGGATGAGTTTGGGCACTCAGGTATATAGCAAGCCTTCTGGCAGAAGGTGGTACACGAGGACTCGAAGAGAACACCCTTGTAACATCTTCGAAACGGTTGTGAATTTTTGTGGTTTGTGGAATCAATTGCGATTGTGTGGGTTTTTTGACGCCAAAACCTAAGTCCATTGAACGCAAGTCCTTTATAAGATGCTCAGGCTAGTTCAGTCTACGGCCCATATGCGCTACAGTGGGTGCTATCGTCGTTGGTGAAGCAGTGACCTCTGGTAATCGCGATGCGCTGGGCCGGCTGTTCAGAGGGGGTGCTCAACCTGACCACGGAGTGCGGGTGCACCGCACAGGCTTCCTCACTCATTCCTAAATAAGTAGGTTCAAAATAGTCCATACTGTTTGTGACCCAAGTACCCTGCTCTCCGAGAACGTAAAATAGGCCTTTCTGTTGAAGTAATGTGAAGTAGCCTTCACAAAGACGTCCCAGTAAGAGTCGTAAACCATCCACGAGAAGGAGCACGTGTATGCAATCCTGGATGTCTTCAGGGGCAACCAACGTACGGCTCTGTATTTGTTTGTCTGCCACAAGAAGGTGGCACATATGCGATGTATGCTGCCCGGTGTAGGAATAGTCGTATCGGAGAGTGTCTGCAGTAAACGAAAGGTATACCCCATGGAGGTGCGTCGGTTGACCGTAAAGAGGTTTGACATTGAAAATCCGAGGCCCAATCTTGAGGGTTGTGTGGAGGTCAAGCGGAATGATTAAGGCGGCTCCCGTTCATTACACTGCACTGACGGCGGCGACAGCTGCCTTCGGCTGACGAAGGATGTGTCCCATCATTCCGTTTACAGTCGGGCGGTGTACCGTGGTGCATGTAAGGTGGCATCCCAACTCGTTCATCGTTCCTGCAAAGCAATCGGTTCCGAATTGGGGCAACGACCATATTCGTCGTTGGTCGGGTGACCGTGAAACGCCACCCGACGGTCAGCGAATGGTTGTCAAGTAGGTAGACGGCCCCCGGCTATCGCGTGGTGTAATCTACGATCGTAAAGCTATGGATCAAGCCACTGGAAGATGCGCAAACCAGACAGTAGTTGAAAATCATTGATCAGTTGGGGCCAACGGTGGATCTCTGCTCTCCGATAAGCTGTGCAAAATCCTGCCCGGGAACAAAGGTTCATTGGCATATCGGGCCGGACGTACCTATAGGAGACAAGCCTGGCTAGGGTTGACTATGCCTTGTGGAACGCCTGACGTGCAACGTTGAAGGGCTTACAGTACCACTGGACCAAGGCATTCAGTCAAAGTGTCGCATAAGATGGTCTCGGATGCGATTCTTGACGATAAGTTTATGGGGGCGGAATTCACTTTCTGTAGATTGTGCGCTGGTCACACCTGATAGATTGATGGCACCATGACCAATTAGTGTTGATACGCGTGACACAGCGTCAACCACAACGTTGTCGCCGCCAGAAGATTGCCATATATTCGTTGAAAACTGCAAGATGAAATCAAGGTGAGGCACCTCCAGGGCGACTGTTTATCAGAGCGATCTCGGAAGGCATGTGTTGGTCGGTTGTTCAGTGAAACTCACAAACTGGCTACCTTTGGGAGTTTATCAGAAGAGATGAAGAGCCAAATAGACTCCTAGTAACTCACGACCGAACGTGTTATATTTGGTCCCCGCGGGAACTGAGTGTCTGGAGATAAATGAGAGTGGTCCCTAGAATTCATCGGCGGACTGCTGCAGCACGACACCAGTAACTATATCAAATGTGTTTACGGCCACGCTGGCAGTGCCATTCGCGTTGAAGTGATGAAACGTCACTGTAGTTGGTATCGCGTGCTTGATGCGATTGAAGAAGTCAAGAGCCACTGCTGACAGGCCAATGTTGCCGTTAGCACAGCCACGGAGTATGCCGGTGAGGGACTACATAAGGTTTGCGCAGTACAAATTATATCGGCCGTAACAGCAAACTATCCCGCTGAGACGACAAATAACAGCTAACGTTCTGGGATGGAGAAGGTGCGAATCGCCTTTGCCCTATGACTCAGACGCTTAGTAACGTGCTCACCTACGTGGTGCTTGAGAATTGTGCTTCTGGTTGACCCAAGGCGCACTCATCCGCACTTAGGGTGACGTTGTACGCCACAAATTGCTCGAAATGTGATTGTACTTGTTTCTGCTGCTGTGCTTCAGAAGACCGTCGATATGGGGGTGCACAACGTTTTAACTCCATAGAACGCCTTGGATAAACAGTTAAAACGTTTCAGTAGCGCCTCGGGAAAAAGCGGCATGCGCGACAATTCAAACAAGCACAGTGGTGTAGTCGCCACTGTCTTCGCGACTTCGTCACAGCCAAAGAGATCTGGTTGTAGCACTGAATCCTACGCAAATTTAAATATTCACAACAAATGCTACTGTGCTGCGTTTTTTTCACTGAGGCATTGGGAGGAAAAAACATTTGACTGTCAAGTCACATGAACTGTTTGCTGAAGAACTGCACCTATGGCCGTGTCCGATGTATTCACGGCGATTTTAATCGGTACATTTGGCTGTTGAGAGCGCCACATGACTGCAGATGCGAGAGCATCGTTGACGATAGTAAAGACCTTAGTAGCTTCAAGGGTTATATACCACTTAAATTTTTTTTCAGAGCGACCTAGAAGGAGGACGTCCACAGACGAAATTTTTCCTTGAGATGACTTCAATAATTGGACTTCTGAACGTCTTTGTAGCGCTAAGGGTATCAGCAAATAAAAGAATTGACTAAATAGATTGCTGTTAGTTCATTCGCGCATACCGTGCTGCTCCAATGTTACTTGTTAGTAAGCAAAGAAGAAAAGGATCTTGCTGAAAATAGTCTGGTTTATTAGATCATGGACGTGCTGCACGTAGTACCCCTCCGGAACAGTGACATTTTTCGAGAACTACCGAAAGGGCGAACTATACCAACGTCTAGCACTTATTAGAATCCGGCGCGAGCGACGCGCAACTTGTCAGTTGCCAGTCCTCTTTGTCACCGAGGCGCCTGTGGAACTTTCGCATTGTTCTGATGAATCACGCAACGACTGCAGTTTGATCGCTCGATCGACAGGTCAGTTCTGTGGATTCATGCAGCACCACTTGGTATCTATCATCACCGCTTGCTTGAGCAGGCAGCGAACTGTGGATAGGCTTCGAGGCTAATGTCACATAGAGGATACACCCGTCAGGGGATCTAGGAGCTTGTGATGACATGCGTCGACTATTACCCCCAAAATACAGTGGGAACTCTATACCCAAGATAGCCTCTGGTGCGTTTACAGTGATGAATACTCAATGGAAAGCACACCGACTGCCTATTCAGCATGAAGGAGAGGGCGTCATAGGTGCATAGCAGTGTTATGTTGGCGGTCTGAAGCTTAGAGTGTGTCGAAGGAGACGTATCCTCCTTTCCCGGCGATACGACACCGACTTGGGTGCCAGTATCTATCAGAAAACACAACCCAGGATTCCTTCAAGGCATAGAAAATGGGCAACGAAGTGTGAGACTGCCAGCAACAGTTGTCGCCATTGCCCCTTGTCGGTCGCGTTTCCTGAAGCAGGTGAACAGGTCCACGGTTCCATACATCTCCGCGCCTCGATCCCTGATATGTGATGATATTAGCAGTATCTCATTCGTCGACTCGACCTGAAACGACTACGTCCCCTTTGGAGTGGAATGGGAGCCAGGCGCCTTGAGAACCTGAATTTCTGGCCGAGGTTCTCCAGCTTGTTTTGCCAAGTCGGTGGTGATATTTTTCTGCATGTGCCTCTGCCGGGAACACTTTACTGGTGAGGTGCTCATTGATTGAACTGGCATATCTTGTCAATCCATCCAATTAACTTGTCGATGTGAATGAAGTGATAACTGTCTACGCGAAGCCAGGTAACATCTGCATTCGGAGGCGGCACATGAACTGAAAAATAGTCTGAAAATAGTCATCATCAATCTTGTGGTTTTTCCCACTCGTTTCAACTGGCGAAGCAACCGAGAGCCGGTAAGATCCTCCAGTTGCAGTTCGCCAGGGAGCTGATTCATCCACCCTTCCTTGGACATAGTAACACGCTCTAAGAATTCGTCATTCGGTAGGGGCGCAAACAATATGGACGGCGCAATAACCAGGTGTTTGAGCTTAGCAGTCTGGCCGGCGATGCGCGCGAACTGTAATTGAATATCAAGCTTGGGTAGCCGCTACCGTGGGTCATGTGGATTATCGTCAGGAACACGTAAACTCACGGCGTTTGTCCCCGCATCTACGTTGCCGAGCTCCGATGTAGGACCGAGACATCCGACTTTTCGGTTAAAATGTGCACACGAAACTGTCAATGGATATAAGCGGTTGGACAATAGTGAAACTAGGACACGAATGTTACTGCAAGGTATGTGACGTATAAACATACGATTGTGGAAAATTAAGTCTGGTGTACGAAACAGCTCGCAATGGATACCAGAAGACAGAGAAAACAACCAACCGAAAGTGCTCATCAACATCGTGAGGCTGTTGCACTGGTCATTGTTTTGTACGCTCAACGTTTCCGCAGCCTCACTCCAAGTCGATTTTAAAGTCATAACGAGAATGTGGCTAGCCTGCGAGCAAACTATATTTAATGAACTATCCACCTTACAATGATCAATCTCCGATGTAAACAAGTGAGGGCGATGGGGAGGTGGACGCAAGAGAACCCATTGCACAACCGCGCTTCAGTCGTCAAGGTGGACAAAGGTCAGCAGAAAAACTAGTTTGCCTTCAGCACTCATACAAGCGTCGGACCAGTTGGGCGGCGTTCCCAACGATAATGCCGGAAACACTGTTACTTTGTTGAATTTAACTTACAGCATTGAAGATGACACAAATTCCTTATAGAACTACGAGAAAGGCTGAGGTACCCACCCCAACATACCAACTTCAATGTCAGTGGTTTGTAATGGATTTACAACTACAAGGTAACGTGAACCGTTGCGGTGGTACTGGTGAGGAAGCTTGCACGTCGCACGGAGTTTGGGATTTTGGGGAAATCAGAGGTAATCTCGTTACACATTAACGCGACTTCTGTGGAGCGTCATCTCGCTACTCGAATGGTTACCTCAGTAGCAGAAATGACCATACTACACGCAAAGCAATATATGGTGCACTCAGTTCCAAGGACTGATATTTTCACACGTCAGAATAAGGGAATAACAGCCTGATATATTGCAATTCCGAAAATATTCGATGAATGCGATGTGTTTATCGGAATATTTCCTTCGCTGGATCTGGTATATGGCATTGTAAACGTCTCAACTTGTGCTCACTGACGTGTTACTTTCAACCAAGAAGATTCTGTAGTCACCAAAAATTACTCCGATGCCAAAGCTTTGAAGCTACAGAGAAAATTACGTTGTAGAGGTAAAACGGCCGTGTAAACATGCTCGGTAGACTATCATCGTTGTCTGCGAACAACATCATAGCCAAAGCCCTCAGTGAGACGGAGTACTATGAAGTCGATCACATGAGACTTCTCAAGGAATTACAGGGAAAGTGTTGTTCGCTGTTGATCCGGCAAACAAGTGAGGTCCTAGCAAGCGGATTTATCAAAAGACAGAAGCTAATTGGGTGAATCCATAACGGAATCCATAAAAGAATTTTATGTTATGATATCAATCCAAAAGGAGATTATTAGTAAGGAGTCTTGGTAAAACGAGCTTTAATCTTGTCGACTTGGCTGTCACTCCTGATTAAGCCACGATGTCTCTAGTACATCAAGTTACAGCTAAAAACACCACATCACTGTCTACCTGGAAAGAGTGAAAAAGGAACCATGCCCCTCAGTATGGACGACTATTACGCCTACGTTTCTCCAGTGAAACCCATAGTGACCACTTAACCCACCGTCATTGGCCACCGAGACTTCCTCCGCCAACGGAGAACGGGATTCAAAAGAGTCTTAACTCCAGGCTGTGAAAAGTCCTAGGGGTTCTGGGGTTAGTAACACAACCCCTCCCACTGAAGACAGGGCGCCACAGAAATAGCCTTCCCTTCACAGCTGCGGGCAGTTCCACCCATTATCTAGACTGACTTCAAGAAAAACCCACAGATCCGAAAAGTTCGGACAAAGTATCTGATGAACAGTAAAGCCGACATGTTTTTAACTGGGAAAGAGTCTCTTGGATCTGTAATATATGGGAATATCAGAAGCAATTCCTCAGCGATGTGAACAGAGTTCTGAAACTCAAACCCTAAGACCTAACGCTTCGTAAGTGAAAACGAACAGTCTGCTCACTGCTGCTTTTAAGCCAAGTCATATGTACGGTGGGTCTAAGCGGTTTGCAAGCCTTACCCAATAGAACCGCAATAAACTGTCTACTTATCCTTGCTATGAACACTACTAGAACTCAGGTTCCCAGTGTAGATACCCCATCAAGCCCGTAATTCATAGACTGCATAATCGGGCAACTTTCCACCGGACCAATCTTGATTTATTGAACAATGTTACGTTCCATCTACCCAAATTAGACTCTCTTTCCAGTATTGAATCGTTCGTTAAAGATTCAACTGCGTAATTAGTTGGTCCAATAATTGTTTATTCCAATACCCAATTGCAAAGAAGGACGCCTGTATTCGAAATGGTTAATAATAATAATAATAATAATAATAATAATAATAATGGTATATTTCTCAACCCATTTGTGAGAAAAATGAGGAATCTCCCTTAAAAACTGTACTTAATAGGGTGCTAATTGAATAAATGTACAATATACTTAAGCATCTCACCTCGGTATTTGAAAATCCCTAAAAATTGAATAAAGAATATGCATGTACAAAAAATTCAACAAGTAGACACCATTTAGTAATGGGGAACGGTAAAGCAGGATTGAGCTCACTCAAACCACTTGTCATTGATTGGGCCGGAGCAAGCCGACCGTTCGCGCATCAGAGAATGACAAGAGTTATAAGCAACTCAGGAAAGAGTACGGAGGGAGAATGTCTAGTTTTGGCAACTGGAAGTTTGCAGGGCTCAGCCTGAGCTAGACTAGGGGAGACGATTGCAGTAGCTGGCGCAAGGATACAGAAGATTAGTGCAGTTTAACTTTGGAGAAGATAATGAACCATCGGGCCACCTTTCAACACCATCCAAACAAAGCACAGCGATCTCAAACATGATGCAACGAACCCTCGAAAAATCAACATCCAATGCATCACCCAGTCACTCCACAACGCTGACACTCTCTCAGTACTTTCTGTTTTAGAGTCCAACCCATACGACACCTACTTGGACCTGAGTAAGAAATTGGTGAAGTCCTCATACCAAGGCACACCATGTGTAGCTTTGAAGCCGGCGGACTCATTAGTTATGCAGTATTTCAACTTTTAAATAGGTATTGTTAAGTTGCACCTGGTGATTTCTGACAGTTCGTTCAGTCACGCGCAGTCGACGATTTCAATAATGCTTATTCAGACTGCCGGGCTAACGGAATTATATTTCAGGTTTAAGAACCATCAGGGTAGGAAACCGAAATGGTTGGGAGTTATATGGTAATGTTTGACACAATCACAGTAAAAGCGTTCCTTTGCGGACACAGCGCAGGGACGGCAAGAGGGCCAAGAAAGCAGGAAGTTGAAATATCAGGGAAAGATGTTAAGGATCGATTGGATAAGCCAGATGTGAGTAGGGCGATGAGGCCGGACTGCATCACTCAAGGATACTAAGACCCCTCGGTTATGCTCTGCAAGAGTCTCACTCAGTTTTCTAGTCTCATCCTGTCAAGGGCCGTCACGCCAGAGGACTGGAGAAGAGCAGGGGCTGTACACATCCATAAGGGGAGTAAGAAACACGAAGCGGGAAACTATCAACCTTTAAGTCACACATCAGTTAACCTAAAACCACTGAAAGGAAATATTGAGGATAGGATTGAGAGGCACCTCACAGAGACTGGGCTTCTCTCCGCAAACCAACGTGGGGTTGTGGGGAGCAGTTCTTGTCTCACCAACCCGGTTTACTTCCTTGTTGAGATCAAGGAGAGTTCGCGTGGAGAGAAGGAAGTTGAGGCTTGTTACCTGAACTTGAGGAAGGCATTTGATTCGATGATCCGCCTACCGATATCCATCAAGATAATGGCACTTTGCTTCCATTCAAAGCTAGTGAGATTGATACAGAGCTTCCTAAGTTGTCGTGTCTTTCGCGCAGAAGTAGCAAGGGAGAGGTCTACAGAATGGTGTGCGACTGGTAGCGTACCACTGTTTCAATGTTCAACGCGGACTTCACCAGAATCTCGATTTGCTCCTGCTACATTTTGCTGATGATGTGAAGAGTATAAAAACCCTGTTGGCAAACGGGGTTTGTAGTATATAGATTCTGTTCCGAGGTGGTCAGATAAGTGGCAGCCACTCTCAGCTGTGAAACTGTGTAGTCAGCTTCTAATTGAGGGACATCCAGGGTCAGTCCATTTTCGTGGTTAAGACGGCTAGAAGAGGGAGCTGAGCAGTGAGAAGAAAATCAAGGACTTGGAGGTGATATTAGCGGGAAAACTCGGAGTCCCTAACGAGTTTTCAGTGGCGGTGCGATAGAGCGAGAACTGTATGTGTCGAGGAGAACTTGTGAGACGGAGGAACCGAAATTTTTGTTACCGCTTCACGAAGCGTATGCAAATCCTCTTCTGCAACACTTTGTGCAAGCCTTGAACCCAAGTGCTGTAAACAGCATGAAATTAACTGAGAACATTCAAGGGCGTCTCTAAGTTCATCAGCCATGACCTGAGCTGCCTAACCCTGGAATAGTTCGTTCTCATTCATCTTCCTCAATAATGAACTCGCAAATTCAGAAGAGTGGTTTTTATCTTCGGCATCAGCGCAACCGTTTGCCCCACCATGGTTGTTTTACTTATACTCGGAGTCAGCCCTATTAAAACAGCCTGCCTGAAGGGGTCGTTTCGGTTCTTGTCCTTCAAACGTTTAAGATGGGATTATGTACAAGTGTCACGGGCAAACTCCGGATATTTTCAACCACATTGCCCCGTCAAACAACTTCCCGTGGGAAGGAAAGAACTACAGAAATCATATGGATGGCCTGTCGTTTTGGGTTTGTTTTGCATATTGTACTTGATGGTTATCTGTGCGTACGTTCTGTTGCATGTCCCGTTCGTGAATGCATGTGTTATGTGTGCTTGCGATCACCTGACGTAGATGTTCGTATCCTCCCACCATAAAATGTTCTCTTTACAGCTGTTAGCCTATCGACTTCGTGCGTGTGTAATGTACAAGCTTGCCGCCTTTACTCTGGATGCTTGTAGTGCTACCGAATAGACTTGGGGCAACATGGAGAAGCCAAAGAACCGCGGTCTCCAGGTGTAGAGGGTTCAGCAACACAAACGAGTGTGAGTCAAAGGTTCAACAACCCATGCACACGACTTGCACGGAGGAAGAGCAAAATGGTGTCAAGAACACAGCCGTAAGTCCTGTTACACAACTATGATCGGAACGTTCCGGATTCGTGTACACGATGCACTCGTAAACCTACTCTGTGCAACGTGGAGAGACGGGGGGACAGCGTTCCACAGAAGTAGGGGTTCCAACGATAGTCCTTTAAGAGGAGATAACAGAAACAAGCGTGAGCCAAGGTCCCTGTAAGACATGCATACAAAATAGCGTCGACAGAATGCGCTGAAATCTATCCGCAGGACGTGAATGATGTCGTGGGTATTGGGTTAATGGGTGGGTTTAGAATATCTTGTGAGTGATTGTCGACCGAATATTTAGGAACGTATGAAATATGCTTATTGTGCTGTGGGAAACGTTTTTTTTTCAATGCATAAAAGATTTTTATCAAGGACACCAAGGACTTTTGCTAATTTAATAGCGAAACAGGTTGACGAGAAAGCTGAAGTTTTGCGATCTGGTGGATGAAGAGAATAAGCAACCAGCGATTGATGAACATGCACAATATGAGTTGTGGGCCATCATTTTTTAAAACTTCCCATTCGATATTCTTTGAAATAGGTGCCGACAGTTGATAAGTTTGGGTAATTATGATCATCCCCAAGTGCGATTGGAAACCACTGAAATTTGAAAGCGTCGTGGGTAAGTAGATAAGGCTGCAGCTGATGATTTCTAAATATAATGCGGGCGAAACACTGCGTGATCTTCTTAGAGTAGATATTGCTCACCGTAATCTGCGTAATGTGCTTTGGCCTTAAGGTAACCAAAAATAGGCAAATTTGTTCAGTTACCTGATCACCAAGGAGATGGAATTTCATGTGTCTTTAGGAAAGCAAAGAGGTTCAACGAGAAATGAGATTCTGTGCCGCACGAAGCCATTCGGATTGAACCGTTCGACGGTCAGCCTACGTCACGACCTATGGTTGGACACACTGACGTCTATGCTCGACGGTCAGCCTACGTGCACCTTATAGTCACAACGTAGCGATAATGAAATGTGAGAATAAGTTTACTACATGTACATGTTATCCTATCAGGAAGCCTGCATGCTTTCGGTGCCGCTTCAGTAGAAGTCCTCCTCTTGATGTTTATGCTAGCCTAGAGTAAAACCGTATGTAACATGTTAAGTGGGGTATCACTTACGTGTGCCGGTGACGTCTGTGTTGTCATTTGCTAACACTTTCACTTGGACCCGCTTGTGTGGGGGAACAACGCCAAACTCATCTTCAGAGGTATCATCAATGAATACTGGAGCTGCACACAGTCTCTGTTTTCGTTTCAACGTCGGAGTTGGTACCGTGTTTGAGGTCAATGCAACTGGACATGCATAGTTAATGATATCATAACTTACCTGGCGAGGGAGGTTGTAACTGCCCTGTGCAGAAGGGGCAGTGTGATATGTCAGCATCATTCATGCACTCCACACGGAAAAATAACTGGTCCTTATCGCACCGACAACCATTCGTATTAACGGGGTTACCACAATATCCACAGGGCACCCCCATGTGAACATACTTCTCTCACCTTGGCTGTTTTGCATTGCTCGACGGAAGAAGGGGGAAGTCTGTGTGTGGTAAGGCCGCCTTAGCTGTTTCAGTGGACTGGTGTGTGAAAGCAATGATAGCCTTGAAAACGCGGGTTCCTGTCCGGGGGTTTACATCGTGCAGCTTGGCTAACCCGTGATGCAGCATTTTGTAATCCAGTTTAAGTGCATCACCGCCGGTGACCGTGACCTCTCGGCAGAACATATTGCTTTTGGTTAGATTGTATTCAGCAAGCCATCGTCGATGGATTGGAAGCGGCCCAGAGCAAATGCGGTCATAGTTAACAACAACGTACTGTATGGATAGAAGTGCTTTTTGAATACGGACAGCATATGTTTACATGGTAACCACATGGACTTATAGAAACTGCGCTCGCACGTGCCATCACTGATGTTCACTGTATACTGTGTGCCATCGTGACTTACTCGAAGCTACTCCTTGAGATGCTTCAACACCAACTGACTGGCAAATGTTGTCAGCCGAGGGGGTATATTCTTAACGTTCAAGTCCACGCTGACCACCCCCCGGCGGTGGCAACCGTAGGTGAACTGCATCTCAAGCTCCCGCATTAGCCACTCGCTGCGGGACCAACTTTTACTAATGGCCGTGGCTGAGTGATCTCTGGGATGAGTGCGCTTCTTTAGTTGCCCATTCGCATTTTCCAGATGGTTGTTTGTTCGAATTCCGAAATGAACAACACCCGACTGTGCATGGATGGCCCACTTTGGCTTTATATACAGCCAATCGCACAAGGGATAGTTCATGAAGCTGGGGTCTGTTCGCAGGATTATTGCAACATCCCGGTTGAACCTAAGAAATGAATAGACAATGGTGATCACTCACTCTTCGGAGTTATTGCAGGTAGCCATACGATGAAACAAATATCGGCTTCTGAATGAATTCGTCTGGATGGTGATTACAAGGTTTATTACACCAACTTACATCTTTCCTCACAGCATCCTGAACATAGAAGTAACATGACATAATGTCGCACCCGAAGACCACTCGTGCTGCTCGAATTCGGGCCGCCATTTTATCCACCACAAACGTTCTGACACGTAAGTGTTCCCCCATAACCTCCTGGAGTGTCTCAAACAAATGACGCAGGGATGCGTATTTATCACTTCGTACCTAGGCGTACATTACGGGTCCTCCATGGCCCATGTCGTCTGTAACGTGAGACTGATACAGCTTCAGGCTACGTCGGTCAAAGTAGAGTGATGGAGGACCATCTTGTGGCGGTTGGTCCCATGAGTGGCATCGACGTTTACCACGTCAGGGTACCGTCTGAATAACTGCACTTGCTCTCTACGTGCGAAACATTTGTGCGTGTACCTATTGTTGTCGTCTCTGATGACACGCAGCACGCCGTTTTTCTCTATATGATCCAGAATGTGTGGCAGATTTTCTGCTACATTAGTGCACACTGACCCACTTACTTATCACTAGCAGTTTCAACCGATGACGGATGTTGCAACTATCCATGGTAGTTATATACTTGTCATAAACATCCGCAGCATACTGCTTCAACTCAGCAGTTGACGTGTTGTACTCAAAAATATGTCTCGAGTTGTTCACTTCACTGTCTGTGAGCCGACGAATCCTTGGTTGTTCATCTTACAACAAGGCAGTTAGGTCGTGGTTGTGCTCCAATGTGAAAGAGCTAACAACTAACGCGGTATTTCTCCTAACCACGTTAAAGCGTGATTGGCAGCATGTATCGCGAGAACGGTGCAATGGGAATTATGTGAACTGAACTCAATAAACACGTCGTACTCCAAGGCTTTCGCTCTTACGTCGCTTGTGTTTTATACAGCGGAACGCCATCTAACAGGTAAACTCAACGGCAATCACACTCACATGATCATACTTCAAGCGTCCACTGCTTGATTTCTCACTTGAACCAAGCACATACAGAACATTGTGAACCTCCATGTACCTATCTGAGCAACCTTTGAACTCGCTGAAGCTAGCAAATTCGCGGTCCTCAAAGACATCTTTAAAGCCCTGTAAATAGTCCATAACCAAAAATGGAATATAGGATTACATCAGTCAAGTATTAATAACGACTTAAAAAATTCTTCACAAGATACTACATTTATACCGTCACAACACCTGCCATCTTTAATTTCGATCTCGGCGCCAAATGTAGGACAAACCAATTTACGGTAGACTAAAACAAATATTTTTAACTCTCTTGATGCTCTCTGTCATGATAATCGATGAGTTTCATATTCCTGGGCAGTACCACGGCAATATCTTCCGGTTTTCAATGTTTTCTCATTTTATCGCCGTCTAACGGCAAATTTCACTCCCTGCGGGTAATCTCCATCCACAGCATTGCGTTACACAACTGTAACATGCAGGTTAGCCGACCATACGTTGAATGCCCGTGACTTCGCGGACCAACCTCCGGGCAACGTGGACGCACCAGGGGACAGCGTTCTTCTGAAGTAGGGGCTCGAACAACAGTCCTGAAAATGGGAACAATACAAACAAGCATGAGCCAAAGGCCCAGTAATCCATGCACACGAATTACACAAACGAAAGCTAAGATGGCACCGACAACACAGCAGTACGCTTAGTCACACGTCTCAAATTCAATTCGTGCGCGCTCGCTGGTTTCGGTTGCGGATTACACAACCAAGGTTCAATCAGTGCGCGTTTTCGGGCAACGATTGTGCGTTCTACGTATGCTTCTGCTTGGAGCCTCTGTGACCACTGTACTCAATTTGTCACTGTCGAAATTCACTGGTCAACAACAAGGGGAAATTTTTTGGTTGGTGACCTTGAACACCTGTTTCTTCGGTTCGCCCTGACCTTGAAGTTTTGCGTGCTGTGGCCGTGACACATTGCTCCGTGGCTTGAAATGTCCCACGGTGATAAAGACGTTGACGAGGAACTCGAGCAAGACCGGGAGCACTTTCTTAAGACATTGGCATCATTCCGTTTTTTCGGCGTTCATATGCGTAAAAAGGTTGAAAGGGCGAAGTCTTACTACAACTCACTGCCGGTCAGTCAAAAGTCTCTGGTTCCGGAGTTTGAAGTGCATATGAGAAAGGTTGAAGATTGCCTTTCGCATAACAACGACTTGATCCACAAAATAGTGGAACATTCCGCTCCTGATATATTCAACGGAGAGCATGTAAATCAGTTATGTTTCAATTTTATCGAGACAGAGTGAGGACGTCTTGAAAACATTTGATAAGTCGAGTCTTTTATTATCAGAAGGTAGAAGAAAATCACAAAAGCCCAACAAAATGGCTAGACTTGGACCTTTTGCATTCACGACTTCTGACATGGACAAAATTCGTTCCACACTTAAACAGTTTGTGAGAGATTGGTCGAGTGTGGGCAAAATGGAGCGTGAAACCTGTTATCAGCCCGTCATCGACGAGATATGTAGACTGTATGATCGTCAAGAAGTGTACGTTGTTTTCTCTTTAATATTTACTAATAGTGGTTTTCCGACTTTATGAAGTCAGTGTATCTCCCTACATTTAAGCCGTACGCACTAGCATGTTTCTTAGTAATGTTTTCTTCTAGGATATCCTACGTCTTTGTTGAGGTGAGCGGCTGCCCGAACCACAGTACCTTTCGGTCAGGCTCATGGCTGTTATGATGATGATGACTAGCATGTTTCCCATGTACCCTCGTAAGTTTCATTAAAGTGGCCTTGTTCACCTAGACTGTTCCTTCTACGAGGATCCACTCCTGAGGATTTTACAATGTATTTAACTGTTATGTGCTCATTTTTACGGCAGCTATTACTTTTGCAGCGTTTTCGTGTAGCTAACTCCGCTAGGATTTTTGCATTTCGGGAAGGCCTCTTAAATGATATTTCAAAAGAAGCTAACTGATGACGAAACAGTCCGGAAAAATTATTTAGTTTTATGGAAAGCTGCACATAGCCAGATTGAAGGTCTGGGAGAAACCTCAACCTGTGACAGATATGGGGTATCAGAAGTACCGTGCTTTTATGAGTTGGTGCTCGCTCGTGGTCCCGTGTGAACCCGGATCTATGAAGGTACGTAGGGCAAGATAATTAAAGGGACGACTAGCACGTGGTCCGTTCGAGACTGCCTTGTCTAAGAGGTTGTTCAGGACACAAGCGGGTTTCATTCGTTGAAATTAATGCCGAATGCGCATGATTGAGAATGTATCTCAAGCGCCCTCTTTTGAAGTAGTGGCCAAGTGTGTCTTATCTTTCCTTCGTTCCAACGCTGCGATATTCTGGAAAGAGTACTCAGAGGTTCTAACGATCTTTGAGTAGAACTGCTCCCTGGTAGTGCCTTACTCTCACTTGCAGCTCGGTTGTTTGTTTGCAATGTGTAGGCACCTTGATGTTGAATGTTTGAATATAGAAGTAATTATCTTCATTAGTTAGTTCCCTTCCCGTCCCCTTCTTTTTCCTTCTCCCTTCCTATATAGGGTTTACTTTTTCTTCATGTTTGTGTGGCAATTAAGCATTGGTGTGAACCACTGATTTATTGCCGTCTATGGTGATGATGATGATGATGATCCCTGGTAGTAAGCTGGCTGATATTGAATGTACGAGCGTTATTTCCTTACTTAGTTCTTCTTCAAATAGCATACAGAATTCCTAATCACCCAAATCCTATAGCTTTTCTATGTGGCGTTTGCTTTGTGCCTAAGCGCAAACAGGTTGTCTCCACCAATGTTTGTCACTTGTGGCGTCACAAATACGTCCATTTGCCGATTAGAAACCTGACTTTACGTGTTAGATTCTTTTCGCTATACTGATCTTTCCATTCGAAAGACCCATCTAGACTTTTGGTATTTGACTACCGTTATATCCACCTATTTGCTTATAACAAATAAAATGGCTGCGAGCGCAACGTGACGTAATTGGGAAGTAGGCAAGTTGGACAGATAACGGAGATGCACAACCTTCGGCGGTTTAGCCACGCACTGCATATATCAGCGGAGTGTCTATTCCACCGCCGACGGTCGCTTCCAATTGTTGATATTTGGAGGAAACCGCACGGTGACCATATGATGATGCGAAGGCCATGAAGGTCTTGACCGCCTTGCCCAATTACGTTGGTAGATGCTGCAAGCCAGGTTGGGGAGTTTGCGACTAGTTCGAAACACTGACACATTATGTCGCAGTCATTGGCAAGTGTGCATCAGTATGCTAGTTAAATGTTCTCTTTTCCTCTCCCGAAGCTCACTTGTTTTCTTCCTTTCCTCTCCAGTTCTGTGTACATTTACACCTCTATTCACTACTTTGCTACTCCTTGGACCCTCGTCAGAATCAGCTGCACTCCGAATCATAGTACCCAGCGGGTACTTTTGAAGGCTGAAAGTAATGACGAGAATTTGTAGTGCACCGGTTCTTCAATAGGTTAATGTCGCGTTCATTCCGTCCAACGGACGGTATGGTTAGTAAATAGATAAATCAATAGGGTTTTCAAGCGTCAACTCGTATCACTATTCGCAATGAGAAATCACTTCGCAGCAGATTAATTCGGTTTTACTGGCATCTAATTGTTAATAGATTAAGGGTCATTCATGTCTCATTTCAACCATGAAGTAACAACAAAGCAAATCCTAACCAAAGAGGTGACCTTTTGCTTCCGAATTGTGTTAGAGTTCGAAGTTATTTAAGAGGCGGTAGTTGACGCATTCTCGCTGGGGATTCTGACTGCTCAAAAGTACCTTGCGCATCTTATAAGGTTGATCTTCGGCTTCGGCACACACCGACGTGCTTAGCCCTCATGCTGATGGTATGCCGCCCATGCTGGATAAACGTAAACATCAGCTGGCTTGCATGGGACTCGCTGTGCACCTTCAACACCTGAAATGTTACTTCTGAATTGAAGCGTACTTACTCATTCTTTTGTCAATGCAAAAAGTTCACTGCAAACTCTTAATTCGTCAGGTAACCCACCCATCAGTCTGTAATGTTTCTGATGAGACAGCGGCAAGTACTGTGAAGGGGCTTGCTATTTTGGCTACTCCTGCAACTTCGTGTAGACAGCAGATTGTTGCTGAAAGGAACAATGTACAGTGCTTGCTTGCGACTTACTTTGTATTACGGTTCGGAAATATGGCCTTTTGTAGACGCAGACGTCAATAAAACTCACTGGGTTTGACTGTTTTTCTCCTTCATTTAGGCCAAATAAAATGAGATGTTGACGTAAGTAATGCTCGAGTCGATGTAAGTGAGACAGTAGATGACAAAGATGGTTCACTTGTGATTAACCAGACATTGACTTCACGAGTGAGAAGCTGGTCAGTTGGCCTCGACTGTACCATATAGATGGCGGAACCGGAATGGTCAGTTATTGCGTTCCAGGTGGCCCTTCGTCGGATGCAGGCGCGGCCCTGAAGCTTAGGTTATTAAGGCATAACAAAGTTCTTGGACTAGATTCAGCCTGTCCTCCTGTTTCCAAGGGTAGTTGTGAGATGTCGATACCAGAACTAATACACCTCCCCCGGCCACACACCTCGTGTGTTGCTTGTCGACACTGATTCTCTTTTTCAAAGGGACCCGATTTCTGTGACAACCATAGAGACATCTGTTCAGTGTCTACTGCACCCAGCCTATTCACTGGCCATGCGTTATGTCTGCTTACTGAACTCAGCGGAAGTGAGGTCCGTGAGGAACGTCTGGGGTTCCTATCCGATCGGGGGTGTGTTGATCGTACTTTTACCTTGTAACTGATCTTGGAACACTGGAAATCTTACAGACAGCCGGCGGTTATAGTAATTTCAGATCTAAAAGATGCTTTCGATCCTGTTGCACGTAGCGTTCGCTGAAACCACCTTATTTGTAAGGGAGTTCAACGGAAATAGGCAAATCCGTTGTGACTGCCCTCTGCCCATTTTGTAGACAGACGAGGGTTTATAGAAGTCTATATCGGGCGGTCACCACTTCTGGTGGTGTTCGTGGGCAACGTTGTTATTCGCCACTGCGTAATTCAGAACGCTTAAGTTGCAACCAGCTCGCTAACTAGTCAGCCTGCGATCTTTGGTCAGGTACTTCGGACGCCAACCGAGCGTTTGCGGTAGTAGGTATTATTTAGCAAGATCACCAACAGTTGGGTAAAATCACAGCGTAAACCAACGACATAGGCGTGAACTACGAAGACTGACTATTATCTCGATTGAAGCAATGTCACTTGCCAGTTTGCGGTCTTCGTGATCGCTCGGGTCACTGATTAGAAAGGCTGACTGATCTTGATTATGCTGACGACAAGGTGTTGCTGTTTGACAACTTTCAATCGGCACAAGTAAT